>WAAG01072918.1:45291-61823 GCA_013390105.1 Tichodroma muraria
GTGAGTCACAGAGTGAACTCCATTGATGCAGAAACCAGACAGAAAGTGTCCCAAATTCTCTGGGTTTAAAAATCTCCTAACTTTAAGCCAAAGTTTGCAGATTCGAGATGTGGGACAGAGAAGGGAGAAATGGGCCTTGGAGCCCAAGGACTTGGCAGTACTAGAATCACAGAAACATAGAGCCATAGAACATCCTGAGCTGGAAGGGACCCACAAGGATCAGCCAGTCTAACTCCTGTCCCTGCACAGACAGCCCAAAAATCCCACCCTGTGCATCCCTAAGGGCATTGTCCAAACACTCCTTGAGCTCTGTCAGGCTTGGGGCCATGACCATTTCCTGGGAGCTGCTTCATTTGGGGATGTCAGATCTTCTCTGCAGGCCACTGCACCTCCTCCTAAGTCATTTCCTGGCTGGAAAAACAACCCATTATGATCCTTGCAGCAAGGGATGTGTCTGTGCTCTGCTCTGGTAGCAGGTCAGGGCGACAGTGGCATTTTGTGCACTGACTCAAGCCCACACACTTCAGGGATTGCCTGCTCTGCTATTTATAAAGCTAAAAGGGTGTTGTTATCACTCAGCCAGCACAGTCAGAAGCATCACTGGTGTTCTCCATGAAGGCAGTTTTGTAAGTCCATTAATTCATTCCAGCTAGATATCATCCACCCTTGTTCACATGGAGCAACAGAGGATTCCTTTGACTCAATCCAATAAAGCAGCCACCAATTTAACACCACTTTTGGCAGAGGAGAAATGCATTTCTGTACAGGCCTACTTAACAGCCAAGGCCTGCTGAAGCTTCTCTGCTGCAAGACACCTCTATTACTGCCACGCTGAGCTTAAAATCAGCTGAGAAAATGTGCTGCACACTAGAGAACTTTATTTAAGCACAGTCGTAACTGTGGCTACAGACAGAAATGCAAACAGAGTGCATACCATCAGACAGGCACTATTCTCAACAGGCCCTCCTCCTGCAAATCCCTGCCTCCTGACACATCTGGTTAAGGAGCCCTGAAAAATAGGAACTACCGTCACCCCCATTTTCTAAGGAAAGCAAAGCAGGAGACACTTCCAACTTTTGAGAGAATATCCAGGGGAGTAAAGAACCTCATTCCACTCCACACCTCAACCACTGACTAACAGCTGAACCCCTTGTGGAAGACTGCAGTGCAGATTGAGACCTCCCTGCTGATGTCTTCCCTCCTGATGTTTTCCCTCAGACAAGAGCAGCAGATGTACAGTGGTGATGCACTGCTGGTCTCTCCTGACAAGCACTGTTCTTTCAAATCCTCATTTTCTTTTGGTTTCCTTTTGCTCCTTCATCTGAAAGCTTCAGTCCTCTGTGGCTCTGAAGGGTCTGAAAATTCAGGTATCTGATGCTTAGACAGCTACAGGAGTTAGCAGGCAGTCTGGAAAGGAACAAAGGGCTTAGAGAGGTTTGAACAGTCCCATCCATCTCAGGGAGAGGTTTAATCCTGGGGCACGATCACTGCTGGTGATGCTTCCAATCCTTATACAGGAGAGGAGATGGAAAGTTACCGGTTTGCATTATTTTCCTTTTTAGCATACTTATTATCCTTTTTACTTCCGTGCCTGGGTGGTGTCTGAAGGCATCTCCACCTATTTTGGCCCACCTAAAAGGAGCTACATAAATAAAACTTGTACAGGAAGTGGGCTATGGTTAAGGTGTTCACTGAAGCACAGGAAACAGACAGAGAATTTAAGGAAGAATTTAAGGAACTCTGCAAACTGCTGGAGGGATCACTGCAGATGTCAGACATCACTTGGACATGGTTTCACCTGGCATGTGTTACTTTTCCAGCTTTTGCTTGCTCAGGCTGACCCCACTCCTGGACTCTGAGCCACGTCCTGCTGTGAACACAGTGTTCAAAATGTAACCCTCCTTTCCCTTCCCAGGGCTGTTTCCAGAGCAGCAGCTCCCAACACTGACTGGAGGCAGGAGTGTCAGGCTAAGATCCCCCTGCACAGCCACCTGAGGCTTTCCGCACTCCTCACCTCTCCCAGGAGGGCTGGGGAAAGCAGCCATAACCACATCAGCCCAGTTCCTCACAGATCATTAGGTCCACGGCAAAACAAGCAGAATTAATGTGTGGGCAATGAGATCAGTGCCCAGCTCTACCCCGGCTTTGTTATCTCATGCCAGTGATGTGCAGGGCCTGGTGTTCCACCGGGACGGGGTCAGCTAGGCAGCACACCCATCACATGTGGCAAAATAAACTGCGGGTGACATCCCTGAGGTGCCTGAGAGCTTCTCTGGGGTTGAAAAGTAATCAGGACTCTCACAGGGACCCTCAGCAGCAGCACTTGATCCATCCCACAGCCCCATCCCAGTGACGTGGCAAACTGGGGATGGTTCCACTGCCTTTCTGGGCAGGCAGCTTTTCATACCTGCACTTCTGCTCGCTCCTCTCATCTGGTTTTAGGGAGTGTGGCACCACTGGTGCCTGCAAGCAAGCACAACCTGCTCTTGGTTGCTGTGACAGGAACCTGATCTGTTCCTAGAACTCATTTGTTGCTTCTCCCTATTTGCAGTAAATTTCACTGCACAGCTCTCCTCTTCAGTGTCAGCAGCTGTCTTTCCAGATACAGAAAAGCAGATAAAGTGTCTGATTAAAAAACAGATACAAAGGGCTAAACATAGCTTGTATAACAAGCAACTGGCAGAGATATTAAATGAAGACTTAGGGATTTTTTCCCCTTACTCTTTCAATGGGCAATGGCATAATGACCATGTACAGCTCCATCATTTCAAGCTCTATGGTCAGTTTTACACATTTCCTTGTTCATGTAATTAGCTGTTAGCATTCTTGAACATTGTCCATTTTAAAATTTTATTACCCACAACCTAGTTTTCATAGAAGAACAGTAAAAATTACTGCAGAAATAATATCCATGGAAGACATGTTACATGTATCATCACAAGGGAAAACTGGGACTTTCCTCAAATTCTGAGCTGTTCCTAGACAGACTGCATGATTGATTAAAATACTGAGTCTGATTTTGCTACTGTCACAAATCTAAAATTAATTCTTTGACTTTTTAGGATTATCCTGCATCCCTACTAGCTTAATTACATACAGGACTTAATTTGGATTTACCAAAAGTATTCAGGTTCACAATTTCCTCAAAACCTAATTTTTCAGCTCTCTTTCTGTAACTATATTAAAGGAATACCTCTATATGCATGATAAAAACCAAACCAATTTTTTACTCTGATGAACTAAGGCCGAATTCTTCTCAATGCAGAGGTTATATTCCCTGGGTCCTGGGTTTTGGAGTGCCACGAGGGACCTGGTTTTTGTTTAGTGTTACAGTACTTGCAGCCTGTCTAAATTTCCTCAGCTTCTCCAGCCTGTTTCTCTGAGATTTCCATCCCCTGCTCATTAATTACCTTTGCCAGCACAGCTCTCCAGTGGCAAGCCAAATTCAGCCCCAACTTCCCTGTCCTCTCCAGCACTCCGAGGGGCCCTTGCATTTTGTTTTCTTAGCTGGATCTTGCTGCCAGTGAAGACCTCTTTTCAATTCTGTCTTAACTGCATTAAGCCAAATTTTCTGTTTGCTTTCTTCACCTACTTTTGGCCCAGGTCTGACTCCTTCCTCCCAGAACTGCAGCTCAGGTGCACCCTTCCTGATTTCTGATCAAAACACAGTGGAGTGGATTTTCCCAGCAGCAAGCACCTCTGACAAGCACAAACACTTCTCTCCTGGACAGCCCCTGCAGACAGGCTCTGCAGAACAGAGCCAAACAGCCACGTTCCCCCCAGATTTCACACAGGCAAGCATGGAAAACCACAGGCATCAGCCATGCTCTGATTTCAGGTAATGCAAAGTCAGCTGTTCACCTATTTGGCTCTATCTGTGTGAGCACAAGTACTTTCCTTCTCCCCACAGCGAGCCAGGGATGCTGCTGCCACTCCTCATCCCACAGATCCCAGGGCAAGGAACTCATCTTTTGTCAGCCCTTGCAAGAGGGGGTGTTCCAGCTGGAGAGAGAATCGGTGCAGCTCTTTAATGTCTCCGTTCAATCCTTGTGCACTGAGGAATTTCTCCTAGAAGGCATACTCAGAGTCTCCTGCAATTAACTCTTTCCATGTCAGCTTAGTAATGATCCCCTATGGACGAATCCAAGCATTTTGTGTTTGTTAGTAAATTGTTACTTGGACGGACAAATCTGCTTTTTTCCCTCTCTGGTTTCCCCTGGATTTCCACGATGGAGAGGAGGAGTGCTAGAAGCCACATGGGCTCTACCCATATGATCATGGTGCCTACAGCTCTTCCCTCTGCTCTGCTTTTGCTTCAAGCTCTACCTTAAAATAATTAAAGGTGCTGCCTGATGCTGACCCAACTCACCCTGGCAACTGCTGTGCATCCCACCCTGCACCAGTCACTGCTGTATTTGCCCCCTCAGTCCTGCTTGTCTCCTGCCCACACGCTCCTGCCATGGGAGGATGGCACTGCAGTCTTTGTCCCATCCCAAGGCCAGGCCTTGAGGCTCCAAGAGCCATTTATTCACAGCGTGAAATCTGGAGGGATTCCAAGTTGCAGATGCTTCTCTGCCTCAAGTCTTTATTTTTCCTCCTGGTACTCTGGATTTTATTTCATCCCTGAGGTGTCTCAGAACAGTCCACCCTCGCTCAGTCATGGATGATTTATTTTCCTTAGCAAAAAAATCAAAATATTTTGCTAAGGGTAAATTCTGCTCCTCAAAACTGATTTTGGTGTTTGTTCGTTTGTTTTTTTAATATGAGGATTATTAGCCAGTTTCCCTTTATTTGTACTTCGGGTTTTCTGAGGTGCTTTTAATGACAGCAACACTCAAACTCACTCCGAATGTGCTAGGTCAGGTGAAGCTAACAGTGTCCCACTTGTGAGATGCCCTCTGAAGCCAAAAACCTGCTCAGCAAATCATCCTGCCAGAACCAAATCCCTGCTGACTTAGCCAGGAAACCGTGGATCACCTTCCAGGGGAGCTACAGGAGTGAGGGGCCTGGGTGAAAGAAGCTGGACTCCTCCAAGAATTCCCCTGTATTCCAGGAGAGCTCCTGAGGCCCCTTGCAAACCCTTAGCAGGATAGTCCGGACTGTCACACTGCGACTGACAACAAATGTCACTTGGCTGACATTTCAGGTGGGAAAAAAATCAAATGCTATCTGTACGTTTCTCAAATTTCCTTCTGGACTTCAGCTTTCTACGAAAGAAAACGAGGGGCAGCGACAGCTCCGGGAATGCTGCACTTGTGCCAAAGATCCCCCAGTCTGATCTGCTCACACACACCAACACTGCACCAGGTAACGCCACAAGAGTGAGGGGAAAACCGCCACAAAGCGTTCAGCATAACTCAGGAATGTCCTCCTTAAAGCCTGGAAAAGGTGACACCACTGAAACAGACCCACATGCACACGGACACCCGCCCCAGCCCTCCCTGGGGGGAAAGCCCCAGATTGTCGGCTCTGGTTTGTGCAGTGTTAGACACAGCACCAGCCACGGAGCCGTCCAGCTCCCAGATCTGTTCCTGCCCATGGGGCTGCTGCAGAGCAGCAGTGACATCTCTGTTGCAGTGCAGCAGCAGCCCTGCACTTGCATAAGCTGATAAATGCCAGCTCAAGGTGACTCCGCTCCACGGATTGCATTAGCATCGGGCTGCAAATCCGCAGGGCACACGGCAAAGCCTGAGCAAGCAACATCAGCGACTGCAGCCCTGCAACCAACAAAATCCCAGGGGAGATCCTCCCTCCTCACACACGGGAGGCAGGACAACATCCCAGGGAGCGTTTGCAGCCTGCTGAGCTCAGGGCAGAGGCACCGAACGCACCGAAGCGAGGAGGGGTGAATATTGCCTGTTAGAGACACCTCCTACATGGAATTATTACTTTCCATTAAATTGAACAAAAATACCCAGGTTCTGGAAACACTGTCTCATTGTAACACCTGCATGATTGGATGAATAAATCTGTTTTAATTAACTGCCTTTTTTATAGTAGGCTGTAACAAAATATTGTGAGAAAGTGAGAGGCTGATAGTTGGCTTTGAGATTTCAAATAACCCTCTCCTAATTAAATCTGTATATATTTATATGTCATCTTGGAGCACAAAAGCACTTAGGCCAACCCATTCTTTTAACTTTCTATTTTCTTTTCTAGTGTTAGTTATTAATTTACTATACTCTTCCTTCACTTTGCTTCAGCCAGAGCAGAGCCACATTGTTTCAAATGCATTTAGTGCACTCTGAATTTCACTCTGCTTATGCAGATCCACTTGCCTTGCAGACTCCAGTGACATAACTCACTAATTGCATGGCTAAAACCAAAATGAGAAGTCACTATCCTGGGCTCCTTCCTGCTTTGCTGCACTTGTGATGCCATTGCCTACACTCTCCAAATTAAAACTCTCCTCCAGCTCAGCAGGGAAGGTATTGCAAAGCTTTGGGAGCACATCAAAGCATCTCTGTGCACTGCTGCCCATTTCATGTCCCACCACTGTGGTCTGTCACATGCTGCTACTGAGCTTCTTCACTTCGCAGCCCCAAAGCCTGCTAAGCTTTGACTTAAGTCTATTGTCACTTTCACTTCTGGGCTCTGTCTCCCCTCCTCAGCAGGACAAAAACAGGACAAGAGAACAATGAGGAGTATGCCTCTATCCACGCATCACCTGTGCTGTGCTGGGCTTGGGTGTGTGCTGCCTTAGGGGGAGCTTTAGAACCCAATAAAGCACAAGTATGGACCAAAACAGGACCATCTCCTGGTGCCTTACACATCTCTGTGCAGAAACAGGGTGTGGGTAGCAGGAAACATTGAGGGGGCTCTGCAAAGACTGTTTTGACGCTACCCTGGAGAGTGAAGGTGCTCAGGCCATTGAATGTTCCTGGGCTGTAACACAAACAGGATTCACTCTTGCCACAATCACACACTGATGGGTTTTAATATTTCCTTCCAACTAAAGCTGTGCTTTAGTGCCCCATAAGGTCTCCCCAGCTGCCCAGGTATGAAAGGCACTGTCAGCAGTGCTGCAAACACATCCTGGCTGGTCTGATGTCAGCAGATGACTGGGTTTGCTCCAGGAACAGCCCATTACTTTGTAGCATCCATCACTTCTCAGGGATTCAAGCACTCATGCAAAGTGCAGTCATGCTCCAAATATCTACAAAAACTGAGATGCTCCAACTAAAAAACCTGGTATTCAAACATCCCCTGTGTCTCCAGCATCTCCACTGCACCGAGGAGATCATCTGGGACAGGAAAATCCTGCAGTCTGAGGAGGCTGTTTCCAGAGTTCATTTTTCAGGTGCAGGACTGAAAAAGGATTCTCTTTAGTAGCAGCTCTTGATAATGATAATTGATCCATATGGATTAAACAAGAGTGTTGGATGAAAAACATTAGATTGGGCCTCTGGTTCCAAACCAAGATAAAAAAAGAATTAAATGAGGCACGAGCAGGTCTACTTATGTGTTGGTTAATTTAGGAACAAACCAGTACGTTTGAGCAGCATCAATTATCTATGATACTTATAAATGATCTTCCCTATAAGAACTTCCATTGAAGAACTGCCCATACTCTTCACTTTTCGTATCTGAAGTCTCAATTCTTTATGACTTGATTCCCCATTTAGTACTCACAAAGGCATATTCCGTGTGCTGAGGTTATAAAAGATGAATAAAATGGGAATCCATCCATCACAAAATCCACACAGCAGGATAGTGCCCCTCACGTATCCACATTTTCAGCAGCACACTGTTCATTTGCTTCTGAGCTAATAAACTGAACTCAGTGACAGCTTTGTGTGGCATAGCCTCAAGAAAGGAAGAAACCTGGCTTGGACTTCTCAATTTTGCTTGATCACGGGTGTGCTGCTGTGTTTCTCTTTCCTTGCCTGCAGAATGGGTGGAAATGCTGCTAATCTACCCTAACTCCACGCTAAGAGGCTCAATCCATAAAGCCGATTTAAGCTGCAGTTATGGGCCCAGGAATAATGCCATTAACATCCTTCAGATTCTGCGGAAGTGAACAAGAACCAAAAGCCTAATTTGATTTCTTTTTATCAACTCTGCATTCTCTTCATTATGCTTCCATATTTAAGCACAGGAACATGCTCTGGACAAGGACTCAGTGCTGCGTGGATGCTCTCTCTGCATGACCTACTGCTCCCACTCAAGCCTGGTGATCTCTTGGAAAGGGAGGAAAACCCACCTGTAATGTGTGTAACAGCTCTCACCTTGCCAGCATGACCAGAGGGCATTTGAAAAGGCTCTCAGGCTCAAGCATCAGGTCTGGATCAAACAGAACCACATTCTGTGGCTGCCCAAAATTTCCTACAGGCATCACAGAAAATGAGAGACCAATCTGCGCGCTGGCAAAAGCGTGTTTGGCCAAACATCCAGTAACACCAGAGCCATTCGTAGAACCTGGATCAGAGTCTGAAATGGCCATTAGCAAGAAAAAAAAAAACCCATGTAACAATGTTGTTGCCGTGAATTATGTGACAGCAGAGATTCAACAGGCGTTTGTGGTCTTATCCCGGTTTAGATGTTGAAACAACCAGGCACAGGATCCTCTCACAGCCTCAGTGCTCCAAGTTTGGCAGTTAAAGGACTTCAGCCAAGCAGAATAACCAGATTAAAGGACTGTGAGAGGGCTCTGCAGCAGGACTGCAGGAATCACACCTCTGTGACTCTGAGCAGCTCCTTAGTCCCCTTCACCTCAGCCTGTCACTGCGCAGAACAGCACAGCTTTCCCCCCCTAGCTGTAACTCCGTGCTTCTGGAGACCTGAGCCCGAACTCCTGCCCAAACTTCTGGGCTGAGTCAGCCCGCATTCTGGGAGGGACAGAAGGATGCTTCTGAAGAGGTCACTGGCACAAGTCAAATGTCCCTCGTCCCAGTGACCTCTGGTCACTGAGGGGAAGCTCAGTAAGCAGAAGCAGCAAAAAATGGCTCTGATGCTAACTCAGAGAACAGTCCTGAACTGGCCTGCTCTGCACAGGTCAGTGACACGGGAGAGGAAGCCTTGTTTCCAGATGGTTTTTGCAGGAGAGAAAGATTAATCCCAAAACATGCGGGAAGGCCATGGCAGCAACATCACTCTTCCATTACACCCCAAATGCTTCACCCTGAATTCTGGTGCTATCACATAGCATGCCCTAAGAAAGAATGAGAATAAACGTTTCAGAGGACAGTGAGAACATCTGAAATAAAACATTGCTCTTTATGCCCAGATCTAAATCTTGCTAAAATCAATGGAAATTTTTTCATTTCCCACTGCTGCTCCTGTGCTCACAGAAGGGCCCTTCAGTTTTCACCAATTCAACCCATAGCCAGCCCCACGACTGGTGAGAGAGAAGAGGCTGGTTAGAGCCACAATTCCCTTCAGCCCGCCAAGAACTGGAAATTCTGAGAATTTAACTCAGCCTCGGACTGGAAATGTCCCTGAGCAGGGACCAGGCAGAGCTAATAACTCTGACAAATCTGATCTTTATTCCCCACAGAAAGACCAGTGTTGGTGGCCTGAATCCCAGCCTTTCCTTGTCTTTCCCCAGCTCTCTGATGAGAGATTTAGCTACCAGGCTCTTGGATTCTCTAGATGCTCCTCTTTGCATAAATAATTAAAAACTTTGGGAGCTTGCTGACTGTTATGCTTGAAGACTGGAGTGACATACCAGGAATCTGTAAGATTTTTGTAGGATGAAACCACCTATTTTAAGTTTTCTTCCATTCACGAGTGCATTCAAATCTTTGGCAAAATCAGAAAGATCTGCTCATCTTTGTGTTCCCTGACCCACTCCATAGGTGTATGGCCAGTGCAGATGAACTACTTTTGACTGGAGATCGTCCAGAAACCCTTGTACGTAAAACACTTCTAAAACACCTCTTCCTTTCATCCACTGCAGCATCCTACATTTCATTTCAGCCAAGCCACTCTTCATCCTTTCTTTTCCCAAACTATTTCAGTCAGACAGGGGTTCATGTGGCTCCTGTGGACAGAAATGGTTTTATTTTTGGGAGGGGTGCCTACCCTTCCTGATTCCATTTTGTGCCAGTAGCTGAAGTGATGGCTTGTTGACTGCTGATATTCATACTCCTGTCTTTGACAGGCAAGGCTCCCACTCACCAGCTGCTCAGCCTGTTTGATTAGGTTACAGACAGGGTGCAGGGAAAGCTGCAGGAGATAGTGTGGAAGTGGAGATGCTCCGGGTGTGCGCAGGCGCGGCTTTGCAGGACCACAACAAACCTCTCCCAGTTCCCAGGGCAAGCCCAGCAGTGAGCCCCTGGGCACGCTGCAGGTGGGGAAGAAGTCAGAGAGAGAAACAGAGAGAGCTGGGAGGGTACCACTCCAAACCTGGCATCAGCTCAAGATCCACAGAAACCCACAGACAAATGTCAGAACATTGGCCCTAACCCCCCATAAACACGGAGCTCCGGGCTTAAACGAAGATGTGCATTTTAAGGCAGAAGTTTAGACCTCAGTTTAGACCTTAAATCTGAGAAGCCTGGAGCCCTTTTCCCAGCTACAGAGCATCTCCCTAACCTGGTCTGGGTTCAGCTTGTGCCCCTTAAATCTGTGGCACAGAGGAGATACTCAGGGTCTGTCTGGAACAGGGACGTGGCACCTCTCTCCTCTTGTGCATCCCAACTGGCCATGGGGGATGAGCCAGGACCCCAGAGGAGCTGCTCTCCCTGCCGAGGAGCCAGGAGGCTGCTGGAGCACAGGGCTGTGTCTGGGCAGCCCCGTTCCCTTCAGCAGCCCCTGTGGAGCCACTGAGCCCAGTCAGCTCCAGTACAGCCCTCACGGACTCTCCCCAGAGGAAAGCTAGCCTTTGTTTCCTTGCTGAAGAAACCAGATATTGCAGCAGAAACAAACTTTTAAGAATCTTCAGAGGCTCTGTCAGCTCTTCCCAGATGAGGATTCTCTAATGGTACTAGGGGACAGAAAGATCTGGGAAAAGGATTTTCACTATAGCCCATGCAGGGACTTTGCATCTTTTTGTTCAGACATTCTCTGTGCTCTCCTGCCCTCTTCCATAGATCCCATCTTACTTCCTTTGTCCACACAACCTCTTCTTCTCAGTTAGAAAATCCCTCTCTTGCAGCAGATGCTTCTCCTTGAATCAGCCTTCCCAGCAGTTCCTCAGGGACCTCCCTCACAGCCCCCTGTCCATGCAGTCACTGACCACGTCCCTGCTTCCAACTCAACCCCACAGGAGAAATGGGCAACAAGGCACTGACATCCTAGCAATCCTTATTATTCCTCTTGTTCCTATTATGAACAATTTTAGGGCATTAGGACAATTTTAAAAACCTGGAGGTCTTTCCACCTGGAAACTGTCAAATACCCCAATACACATAATACAGAGATTTCCATTAACTGCAGCTCCAGGCTAGGTAAGAGATCAGCACCTCCATTTTGTAATGCAGCACAAACCAGAATGAACAGGACACAAAGACCGAATGAGAGAGAGGAATTATTTCATCTTGTTGTCCCAGACAGAGCCCTGAGCCCCAAATGGCTTCATCCTCTCACCGCTTTTGTCAGTAAGGCTTCACACAATGAAATTCTTGCAGCTTCCTATGTTAATCCATTAATACCTGTGAGAGCAGGCTGAAACCTCTACCCTGGTTATCATTCTGGAACCAAAATGCCCAGTAAACACTATTCCATAAGCTCTGTCCTTCCCTCTCTATTTTACTGAGCAGAAACTGAATTGCTGTTTTAGCAAGCTGTGCATGTCAGAGCTGGGAGAACACAGGAATTTATTAAATCCATGCTCCTTCCTTCTATCCCAGGATGCCATCTCTGGTGATGGGCAGCAGTCTGGGTGCCCTTCTGCATTCTCCCTGCATCTGGAAGTTCCAGGGAGCCAGAGGTTACACCCAGACCTTCATCTTTCCTATCTTCTCTCTGTGCATCGTGAACTTGCCTCATGTTTTTCAACCTGCTTATGCCTTTGCCCTCCACAGTATGCTGTGGTAATGAGCAATACAATTTAATTAGCAAGCATGATAGGGAACCTATCTGACTCTATTCAGGTGCTTAAGCCAGTCCTTCCCAAACAGTGAATCAGACTGCTCTCTAAGGATGAAAAAAGGGATGCAGGACACGTGAGAGGGGCCAGGAAATTGCTTCAGTTCTCACTGGAACATGTTCACTGCACGTGAAGACGGAGAGAGAGGGAGAGAAGGGAGAAGGGAATAAGGACAAAGCAGCATCCTGGCTCGAATCCAGAGACTGAGCTGAGAATAAATAATAATACATGTCTAACGAGCTAACAGAAGCACCCATCATTCCCATCAGCAGAAACCATCCTGCTGCCTAAGTCAAGTCTCCTATCATGGCCCCTGTGACCAACATGATACAAAATCTGATGTGCTCTAAAGAAAATAAAAAACGGAGAAAATGAGGACCCAAGTCTACGCAGGTAGAAATACTCCTTGTGTCTCCAGTTCCTCCCCTTCCCAGCCATCACCTCACAGAAAACACTGCAAGGATGCCAATACCTCCAGCCACACTTCACTTAGGGACTACTCACTGCTTTCCAAGGCAAGAAACCTCAGGAAGAACACAACTTTTATGTTGAAGAACTCCAGACAACAACACAGCAGCCTCTTTACCATGATGGTAAAAGTGGCCAGAACATGAGGCAGGTTATCCAGCAGGGAGGCAGAGCTGCAGGGAACTGATCCTCATGCAGCAGCAGGAGGGGACCAGCCCCAGCTCTCCTCATTTCAACTCTGGATGCCAGCACATTTCTTGCTTCCCCAAGAGGGAACTTAACCTAACTTACCCTGAAAACACACTGAAGCGGAATTGCTCAGAGAGCTGAAGGAATAACAACCCTGCCTCAGCTTTCCAGCCACTGCAGCTCCCTCACCCAGGGACAGCCCCATCCTCCCCTGAGTTCTAACTGCACTGGGCCTGGGCATCCAAGAGGAGCTGGCTGGCAAGATGCTCTGTTGCAGTGATTTGTGCTTACTGGCCATCTCCCTTGGCAGGAAAATCAACTGAGAGCAGCCTCTGCCTTGCTCTGATTTAGTGCTTGTCTAGCTGAGAAACCCACAGCTGTTTAAAAGCCACTGACCTGCTCTGGTACTTCTTAATCTGAACCACACACCGGGTCTGGACCCTTCTGTAGTTACTCATACCAATTCCACACTGCTCACCAGGATTTCAGGTTCAGAAACTTTCAGGAATCATTTGCTAGCTTGTGCTATATTTTTTCCCCCAAAATTGGACATTGTAGAGACTAACATCCATCCATGGCAGCACCCTGTCTCTCTGGGACAGGCAGCACACTGGGTTCCCTGCTCTCACCCTCTGAAATGTGCCAAATGTAGGTGCTGAGATGAACCTGCCCACCTTTGTCAGCCCAAGCAACTGCAGAACTCTGCTTGTGTGCAATACCTGCATTAAGGCATTCTCTCCATACAGGTGCCTCTCATTTTCAGAAATATAAGACTGTGACAAACCCAGACCCCAGTTTTTGATGGTTGCACCCTGTGCTGAACTTGGTGATCCTTGCTAAACATGACTTTATAAATGTCTCATCCTGCAGGTTGGTTTTTTCTGCTCTTCTCATGTTTTCCTTTCTGTGTCTCTAGCCAGAAATGATTTACATGTTTGTTTACTCTGAGCTACATTCATCTGAGTCATTCAGCAACCCTCTACCCACAATCATATTACAGCAAATTTGGAACTGGAGTCTCAGGGAGTGAATATTATGCTGTTGTCAAGATGAGAGTGGGGGGCCATATCCTGCCACTAGTTTTCAGGGAAAACTGACTTTTGCAAGCATATCAAAATTCAACAGCCTTATAATCCTCTGTATTCTGCATTTCTTCATAATGAAGGAGAAAATCCAGGCAAATAAATTACTCTATATTTACACCAGTTACAGTGTAACAATTAGTAGGATTTGGCTCATTTTTGTACAAATTATACTACTGTACTTGTAGGAATAATCTATTCTGTTTCAAACTAATTTTAGCCACCCTTGACTGCTCTTCCATCTGTTGTAGAAAAAAAAAATTATTTGCACATAGCTATTGTGAATTTTCTTCTCCAAGGTATGTTTTCAAGAACTACATCTCTCAAAAAACAACGTAATCATATTCTTAGCAAGACTCATAGTTCAGCTGACAGTACCTTGTCTATTAAATCCACAACATGAAAAGACCTCAGAATTGACATTCTAAGGATTTTTTTTAAGGTTGCCTGAAATAAATCTTTGCAGAAAGCAAGCTGATCAAAGAATTTTGAGCTTTGCATTACCTTTAACGCAATTCTAGAAGCTATTCAGAGATTCTACCAAAGCAGAAAGAGGTTATGAAAAGTAACAACACCTTTTAAAAAACATATTACAAAACCAAAGAGATTCCAACACACTACAGTGAAAGCGATGCACATTAAAATGTTCTCTCAAAAGCCCAGTAATAAAAATAAGGAATTTTGTTCATGTTCTATGCACTTGCAAGATGTATTAAGACTGATCAGAGGTTAGTCTCAAGCTCAAGTCCTTTTCCATCTAGTTTCTCCTCACCACTCTACAAGAAAAAATAATGAAACCAAAAACCAGCACCTCGACCTTTTTCTTTACTTTTAATTCTAGGAATGTACTCTGTAGCAGTGTCTGAGGTGTAGTTCTTGCCTAGGACGACTTGCACCTAGCTGACAGTGTATTGATCCCTGCTGTACCTGAGAACAAAAGTACAACCAGATGGAGCAGCAAAGCCCCAGCACAGAGAGACGTGGGCTCACAGTGGGCCAGGGGCTCTCGTGGTCAGGGGAAGCACCTTCATGTCTTCATCCACTGAAGGGTCTGGGGCTGGAGCATTTCTTCAGCTGATAATTACTGCCAAGCTACATGCCGGGAAACTGGGAGCAATTCCTCATGGCCCGAAGGAAGAGTGGCACATCTGATAACACCCAAATGGGGGGTGCTTTTCTGCCTTTTCTGAGAAACAACACTAGATATCTTTACGAGGGAGTATTAGTCAAAATCCCAGTTCCTTCAGTCTGCTTTGGAGCTCCCTGAACAGACATTTGGTTACAAGTTCCAATAAACTGCCTAAAGGTACCGCTTTAACTTCTGAAAAGCATTTTTAAAGCAGCAATACAGTAATTTGCATTTACACAGTACCTGCCTGGCTGAAAAGTGTTCTCAAGGGCTTCTGAGCAGCTTCACGGAGCCCTGGGAAGCAGTGACACAGCTGATGCCATCATTAAGGAGAAGGCAATCAACACCGAAGAAGACTGAGAGCCTTGCCCAGGATCAGGCAGGATGTCCTCAGAACAGAAAAGCCCTGCTCAGCTCTCCCGTGGGGGCAGGCACACACACAGAGGCACCGTGACCATAAAGACATTCCTTTTCCCAAAAAATCTTTCCTTCCAGCCTTGATCCCGGTGGCTCCCTTCATACTCGGGATATTCTGTGCTCCTTGATCACCTCTTGCATTCCGCACAGGGCACTGCATTACATAAGCTTGCTTGTGCACGGAGATGCACCGGGCACAAAACTTAGGGTTTACATCTGACCCGCAGAAGGATGGAGTATTTTTTACAATACAGCGGAAAAGTTAAGAAGAAGTGATCAAACAGACTGGGAATTCAAAGTGATGCTGCTCGAGAATGCAAGACTTGGTACATGATTGTTCAACCATGTTACCTTAGAGCATGGAGAATTTAATGGGAGACTCGCACATTACCATATTCATAACCATGACTAACAAATCTGTTGTCAATGCCACCAAAAATATCACACAAGCAGAATGTTTTTATACCAAAGAGACCACTGAAGTCACAGCTCCATAGTAAACAAATGAACTTATGAAGAGTATTGAAAATGAGCCCGTTTTTTTCTTTTTTTTTTCTTTTTCCTGCGGAATTTGATACACTATAAACTGCGAGATGCCTGGTAGTTCAAAGGGGGGGTCGATAAAAAAGGCATTTTTCTTTCCGTGATGCAAGCTTCACAGCAGAGAACACCCCTCCGGTATCGCAGTCACCTTTCCCATGCTGAGGGCACGTGGGTCACCCGGGCGACTCACAGCCAGGTCAAGGGCCGCCCGAAAGAATAACAGTCTAAACCGGCATTTAACTCGCCCTGCGAGGGGACAGGTGGTCGGTGCGTGCTGTCATTTAGGGCAAGGGCAGACAAAATCCAGCACCGTCCCTGGGGATGCGAGTCCCGGTGCTGCCGGCAACTCCCGTGGGGGAACGCGGCCACGCATCCCGTCCAGTCCCGCATCCCGGCCGGCTCCGCATCCCTCACAGTCCCGGATCCCTCCCGGCTCAGCATCCCTCACGGTCCCGCATCCCTCCGGCCGGCTCCGCATCCTTCCCAGTCCCGCATCCCGCCCGGCTCCACCGCCGGCAACTTCAGCGGGAGCAGCGCTCCACGCCGGGGCAGGCGGGTGCCGGCGGCTCCGGGGGATGCGGGCACGGAGCGGCCCCGGCCACCCGCGCCTGGCGCTCGAGGGCTCGGGGCCCCAAGTTCCGAGAGCGGCCGCGGGGCTCTCGGCCCCGTCCCC
>WAAG01072918.1:62833-136946 GCA_013390105.1 Tichodroma muraria
ACCGACACACCCCTCACACACCGACACACACATTTCACACACCAACACACACCCCACACACACGGACACACCCCACACACACACACGGACACACACCCCACACACACTGACACACCTCTCACACACCGACACACCCCTTACACACCGACACGCAGCCCGCACACCCTGCAGCACCCCCACACGCACACGCACCCCCAATACACACCCCCCTCAAGTGTGGGCACAGCCGCACCTCGCACCTTCACCCACATCCCTCCTCCATTCACAGCCTCACGTGGGTGCAGCCACCCCTCGCACGCTCGCTCCCATGCACAAACACACCTTCACACCCACACCCGCGCTGCTTTGGGCTGCGGACGGGCATTAATTCTCTCCCCAGGGTCCGGTGCAGGGCCGTGAGCTGGGTTCAGTGTGAGGATGGATGGTGGTGCTCACACCCCAGTGCTGCAGCTGCTGCCCAGCAGGGCTCACCCCGAGCCAAGGCTGCGCAGTGTCCCCTGCTCTGCCAGTGAGCAGGTGCGCAGGGAGCCGGGACAGAGCACAGCCAGGACAGCCAACCTGAGCTGGCCAAAGAGACACCCCAGTGTCCTGCCCAGTATAGGCGCTGGGGGAGCTGGCCAGGGTCACTGATCTCTGCGGGGGGACGGGCTGGACGTCTGTCAGCAAGTGGTCCATGTCTGTGTTGTGTGTGCATCACTTGTCCTTCCTAGAGTTTATTCCTGCCTCTCTTTTGTTATCTTCCTTTTCATTACAGTTGGATGATGATGATGATGACAATGACAATGATGATAGTATTTTATTTCAGTTATAGAGCTGTTTTTGTTTCAACCCCCAGGTTTTGTCTTCTTTCCAATCTTCCACCCCATCCCATTTGTGGAGTGTGTATAAGTGAATGGTCTGCATTGTACTTTGTTGCTGGCTGGGCTTAAACCCCAACACACACACCCACACCCACACCCACCCACCCACGGTTCCCTCACACCCCTCAGAGCCTGGCCTGGTCCCCCAGCAGCTGGTCCTGCCACAGGGACGTTGAACCACGGGTGTCCCAGAGCCACCAGTACCTCCCAGCACAGCAGCAGGTGACACCTTGGCCAGGGACCAGCTCTCTGACCTGGATGCAGCCGTCTCAGGGCTCTGAGTCCACATCTCCTCCTCATTTCCCAGCCACTTCGTCTCGTGGATGCCAAAGTCTATTAGACAACTGAGCAAGGCTCCTAACTCCTTTAAAGACAGACTGAATGGAATGAATTGTAGCTTTCCTGGCCGGGATAGCTTGCTATGGTTAGATAAAGGAACTTTTTCTCCTTCCCTTTCCCACTGACCCCACCAGGTTATACTGGGGTCCACTTCTCCCCTTTCTGCACCTAAAGCTGAATGCAGGACTTAGACCAGGAGGGAGGAACTGACCTCTGAAAGGAGCTAACCAGGAGGGAGGTCACACTGATCCTGCCTCCATTGTCACACTGTGACATTCCCACGGTCAGATCCATGATGGGCAGGACCACACCCACGTGTGAGTTCCGCCCCCTGGGTTCTGTCATGGGCACAACATCGCAGCATTAAATTCTTTTTCCTTTGTAAGCACCATAACTGTTACAATGACCCTTTCTTACACTTCATGCTCTGAGTCTTGACGCTCAAGAAGAGCTTGTAACTTGCCCTATAGAAACATCAAACCTGTGTCCTCCCCTTCTAATGATCAAAATCATTGCCAAACTCCCCTAAATTTTGCTGTGATATTTTTAAAAGATGGATAATACATGCTCACACTCCGAATTTGCTGTACCTCACTCATGCCTCCCTTGAGGAAGGAGTTTACTTGCTACAGCCCGTGCACAGGGACCACTTTGTGTGTGTGGAGATGCAGCCACCTATGAGGAGAAACACAACCACAGCTTTCATGGGGCACAAAAACATGACACAGACAATGCCAGGCTCCATGGCTCAAAGTTCCAGAGCCCACCAGCAGCCCTGACAGAGAGGCACCACCTAAATCAGTCACAGCATTGGGACAAATTCTTCTACCCCTGCAAACAGCACTGGAGTCCACTCAATATTTTATGGTGCAAATGTTGAGCTGCCCTCCCTGTCCTCTGAGGTTCTGAGCAGCACTGAGTAAATAATTCACAACAAATCATTTATTCAAAACTTCTGCCTGTGTTTTGTGTCAGTCCAAGAACACAAAATTATGTTCTCCCTGTTCAGGTTCAGTCAACCTGTGTTTTAGAGGTTGGGTTTGAGTTCCAGGGGCTGGGACACGTGAGGGGCTGCTGCAGGGGTTTCACTGCGCTGTCTCTACGTGTACGTGCTGAGTGGGTGCAGTTGGCTTTGTAAATGACATCCATTTGTCCCTGTTCCAGTGGGATGAGCTGAATTTACTGCCAGGGAACAGCCTTGAGCCCAAGGAGAGAGTCCATTCAGCAGCCAAGATTAGGTTCAGATTACAGACAGAAAATAGTTCTAGTGAGACAAAAAGTTAAAGCAAAAGCCTTTGGTTATTGTGTAGAAAAAATATAGGAGGGGCTTCTCCAGCCTTCCTTTCTGAGTGGTGTTAACAGGGGAACAGGGCAAAGCTGCAGCAGGGAAACTTCACCCAAAAAAAGCAATGCAAAAGACCCCCAAAAATCCCACGAATGCAGGTGATTAAAAAGCACTGTCATTTTTGAAACACCATACCAACCCAAACTCCATTTTAAGAGGTTATACATGTCTATCCCATTTGGGAATTCGTTCCTCTGGAGCCACCTGAACTCAATTAACCACCAAGGACCAGATTTCCATGTATGCCAAGCTCTGGCAGTGCCTGGTGGCACTGGCATCAATCAGAGTCAGGCCCAGTGGGGCACTGACAACCCACTTTGTGTCACAAAAGCTGTCTGTGGTGCCAGTAATCCCAAGAACAATAACAAATAAAATAGACAAAATTATTTATTTCCTATTTCTTTACGAGAAAGTGGACAGCTGCCGAGCCCTAAAAATGGATAGGGGATTAGTCAGTTATCCTCAGAAATAAAGCCTCTGGAAAAATGTCTTTTATCTCACTGAAAAAATGTGTTTTCCTTCATTGGGCAGAAAGGCATAAGATTTTGCATATTTTAATTAGATCAGTTGAAAACTTGGGAAAAAGAGAAAAAAGAGAACCTGCTTTGCTGTCAAGCTCCTTAGTGAAAAAAAGTTCTGAAAGTTCAGGAACTTGGAGAGAACTTTAAATCTCCATGGCTAAAAATAATCCATCCCTTAAGAAAATGCCATAGATTTTTTTTTCATCATCGCTGCCTTAGATGACTTCAGGTCATCCGAACATGGACATTAAAGTAGGAAACTGGAAATCTTTTTCTTTTCAACTTTCTGGTTCTTTTCAGAACCTTTTTGCTGCTAACTGGGCAGTGGGTAATCCCTGCAGGGCTGCCATTCCACTTGGATTTGCAAGAAGTGGTGCAGCTTGATGAAATTCAGCTTGACAAGATGTTTGGAGCTACAGCTGGTGGTGCAGACATGAGCAGGAGGTTCCTACATCTCCTCTTCAGTAGTTTTAATTTTTCTCTGGATTACCTTTATTAGCATTATTTTAGATTCTGTCTTTTTTTGCTCCACTGAGCACACACTGAGCAAACACCCCAGGCTCTGCTGGTGGCAGAAGGGACAGCTCGGCCCATGACAGTGGCAGAGCCTTGATTAACGTCAGGGGAAGAAGATCAGGCTCCAGGACTTACACCTGCTGCTCCCGCTGAACTGAACAGGAAAATTAGTTTAATTCCTGTTGTCACAGCGTTCCTTCCATCCTGCAATGGATCCCAGAGTCATAGAATCAGCAAGGTTGGAGAAGAGCTCCAATATCATCAAGTCCAACCATTAAGCCAGCACCATGTTCACCACTAAACCATGTCCCCAAGTGCCACATCCACATACCTTGTGCACTCTTCCAGGGATGGTGACTCCAGAACTTCCCTGGTCGCTCTGTTCCAGTGCTTGACTGTCCTTTTGATGAAGGAATGTTTCATAATTTCCAATCTATACCTCTCCTGATGCAACTTTAGGCCATTTCCTCTTGTCCTGTCACTTGTTAATTGGGAGAAGAGCCCAACCTCCCCCTCTCCCGGCTGTCCCCTCCTGTCAGGAGCTGTGCAGAGCCAGAAGGGCCCCCCTGAGCCTCCTTTGCTCCAGGCTGAGCCCCTTTCCCAGCTCCCTCAGCTGCTCCTGGTGTTCCAGGACCGTTGCCCAAGGGGTTTGTCTCCATATCCTTGTTAGGTCCTTTTTCCCTTTTGCTAACATAGCATCCCCATCCTGCCTTCCTCCTGCAGACAGACACCCCCGGGCCGTTTGGCTGCCCACACCAAGCCGGGTGTTTCCTGGCAGGGCTGACACTAAGCTGCACCATCTCACGGGCGCTGGCTCCTGCAGGAGCCAGGAGGGGACGGGTGACCTCGAGCAGGGTCACACGGCTCGCTGACAGCCCCCTGCTCATTTCTGCCGCTTGCTCCCTCCGGGAGAGCGCCCCTCTCACTGTCGCACGCACGGAGGTGATGGACCTGCTGCTGTGCCCGTGCTCCCTGCAGGGAGCTCTGCAGGACGCACTGAGCCCGCCAGGGATGCCTGCACCCAGCGTGAGCCCTCAAACGTCCCCGCAATTCCCCCCACAGGCACACACGCGACCTCGGGGCACCTCGGGATTGTCAGAAAACGAAGAAAAGACCTTGACCTGGCAATAAATCTGGGAAGAGCATGGTGTAATGGCACACAGTGCCAGGGAACTGCACAGGCACTCAGGAAATGTGAGGATATTTGTATGAGACCAAAAGAGTTTAATTCCTATCTTCCCACAATTCACCTCTAATTTTAGCCTCTAGGACAAATACCTTTGAAGTGTCACCTTTATGCTCTCTTGCCCTGGATATCTGTCTTCAAACCTGGCCTTCTCCTTCGTGTGAAAATATTAATTCTTTTTTGAAAGAGAATTTTGGGTATTAGAAAGAAATTCTTTAACTGTGAGGATGGTAAGTCACTGGCAGAGGTTTCCCAGAGAAGCTGTGGCTGCACCCTGGATCCTTGGAAGTGTCCAAGGCCAGGGTGGACACTGGGGCTTGGAGCAGCCTGGGACAGTGGGAGGTGTCTCTGCCCGTGGCAGGGGGTGGCACTGGATGGGCTTTAAGGTCTCTTCCAACCCAAACCATTCTGGGATTCTGTGATTCTATCTATAATTACTCCGGAGCTGGGCATGGTTACTTTGTATGAAGTGACTGGAACAATTTTACATTCCGTCACTACCTCATATTATTTTTGCTATGTTTAGTCCTGGGTTCACAGACTTCCTTTCCCCAGCAGCTCCGAGCCGCTCTGCATTTCAAGAAAAACACTGAGATCTCTAGATAGAGCTGGAAACTTAGTGGCAAAGTCATTGCTTTCACCCCATGCCAGCTGGGCAAAAGCAAATGCTGTCAAAGGCACGTCTGAGAGGGCAACACGAAGGGTTTGCTCTCAGCTATACCTGCAAAGCTGCAGAGTGTTTGTTTCCCCCAGCATCATATTCCCCATCCAAGGTGAACCCAGGGGAGACACCAGAGGCAAGACAGAAGGGGGGATTTGGGGTGCAAACTGCTTGAAATGCCAAGAAGGAAGGGGATCCCTTCTACACTGGATGGTCTGTGCCCAGCGCTTTGGAGATAGGGGGGTCAATGCAAAATCCAGTCGGCTTCAGATGCTCAGCACTGTCAAAACAAAGATATATTTGAAGGGGATCTGCTGTGGGGTGTGGCTGCCAGGTGATGTGCATTGGAGAGTTCAGCCAGAACTTCCCAGACAATATTTGAAAATGCTGTGGAACCACATAGCTCAACACTATGCCTGTCTCAATATCATTTCTATGTTGTTGTTGGTTTTTTTTCTGCTGCAAATAGATGCAGCCTACACTCATCTGTATTCAATTAGGATTTGCATATTGGGGACATCAAATCCTGTGCCCTATCTTTCTCAGAGCTCTGTTCTGGCTGAGCTACAGAAAAAAAAGGCAGAAAACCACATTGTGGATGCAAGGGGAATAAACATTGTGGAGAAAATCTTCCAATCTCTGCTGGCAATCAGCTTCTGTGCTGGAGCAGAAGGGATTAGATCCCTCAGAGAAAGATAAACTTCTTCTATCTGACTCGGTGGAGAAAACTCTCACTTTACAGAGAAATCTCCCTGTGTGCCATCTTCAGGGCTGTTTATCCTCTGTGCATCTCCCAGGCTAATTACAGGCAGTGGCTTTCTTTGTGTGCAGTGTCCTGCAGTTTTGAGCACTGTGCTCTTGGATTTTATGTGCCATGAAAATCAGGGACTCAGGAGAAGTCTGCAAATGCAGAATATGCAATAAATGCCTCGTGAGTGTCCACCCTTCTTTCTGTGAATCTGTTTCACCTCCCCAAACTAAATCATTCCCATCTTTTCTCTCTCCCCTTCAGCAAGGACATCTATTTTAATTTAGGATTTTGTCTTTTCATCTCTTCAACCCTCAAGTCTCCCATACTGAAGCAGCATTGTGGTTGTCCAGGTCCCACCAGGAAGCCTGGTGTGCCCCTGCAGTTCTCACCTACAGCCAGGCTCTGATATCATTTATGCAGATAATTTATCATTGAACCTAAGCATACCATTTATTTCAGTGGTGTTTCTCATGATTTACATTTGTGTAACAAAATTGTTTCTACTATGCATACATGTATAATATTCATACTAGGTATGAATACAAATATTCATTTTCTCTCCAATTTAATGGAAATATGATTCTTCGTGTGGGAATAATTCTGCTTGGCTTTTAAAACTGGCTGCACTGGGGACTGAGTTTACCAAGTGAAAAAACTCATGACTTTATACTCATAGTCCAGACTACAAATTATCCTTTGGGAATAGGAACCTCTTAGTTTCCTGTGGCAAGCTTTTCCAAAAGGAGTCCATTCAGTCATGCTGTCACATCTTACACAGTTATTAATGAGCTCAGGGATGGAGACACAGTAGAGGGGTAATACACTAATGATCCTTTATTGATTTAATTGCAAACCTGCAGGTGTCATGGGATTTAAAATTGCGTTCAAGGAAATGAACTCTTTTTGTAAAGAATCAGCATCTATCTGCAATTTCAAACCATGGTATCAAAACAGGTCCTTTAGTAGGAGACTTTAGAGTAATTTCCTTTGCTTGTGCAAAGCCTCTACTACTTTGCTCTTAGTATTTCTACCCATTATATTTTACTGCCTTCTTTCCTTTTTATGACCCCATTTTTATTTACAGTACAGCCCTAAATTTAGTAGTGCTGACACAGTTACATTTGCAGCAATAGCTTAATTACCATATATTCATGAATAGGGTGGTTAGGGATAGTAGCTACAAAACATGACAGATTCATTTGCATTATTATCATTAGCATGCTGCACAAACGAGTTTATGTTTGGGAAGGAGCTGTTTAATGGGGCTATATTGGTTCCATAAGAACCCAAGTCTGGAGGAGAAGAGAGAGATGCCACTAGCACCATGCTGGCCTGAAACCTCTGCAAATTGCACTGTGATCATGCTGACAGATGGTATGCAATGCCATTTTCCTACTCAGCAGAAAATGGAAAAATATAATAAAGACACGACAGAGATTAGAGTCTTTATCAATGAGACTTGAAATCTAGTGCACCATATGCTTGGTATAAAAAGAAACATTCATCTGAAAAAATTAAAGCAGAGCATAGACTGAATTTATCTGGTACTCTTTGTAGACTCCATGGTTAGGTTTTAATCCATAATTTTAAATGTAAGTGTAACTGCAGTGAGTGATAACGTGCTGCTCCAACATCTTCCTTGCTCTCTAGTAGCAAGTCCTTCCCTCACTGCTCTCAAAACGAGACTCTCTCTGTGCTGAGGTGATTTTGCCAGCAGGAAATGGGCTGGTGCTCCCAGACCTGCTCCCCACCCCGTTTGCTGGTGGCAGATCTGACTCAATGCCCAGGGCAGGGGGATCTGAGCCAGCAGAGCCTGACCTTTCCTTTGGCAAAGGCCAAGAGATGCATCTCCAAACATCCACAGCCAAGGCTGATGTTTCTGCCAGGATTATTGTGGCTGCTCTTCACTTTTGGTCTTCCTTAGTGGCAACAGATGAGGCTTGCTGAATGCTTGAAATGTAGGCCCACAAACTCTGTTGATAAATGTATCCCTTTCAGTAAGAACCATGCAGGCATGGCCATCATTCCAGGTAAAATGCCAATGGCCAGTTCAGGTGTATGGGAAATTCTGGACCACCACTGACTGCAAGTGATCCATCCCTGGGCACAAAGACAGAGCTGCAGAGCTCAAATCACTGGGATACTCAGATGAGTGCCTGATGCTTGGCACAGGAGAAGTCCCACTGGAGTTACTGTACTTGCTGAAAATCAGGTGTTTACTGAAGTGCATGCCCTAATCTGGGGCAGGGATCAGGTCTGAGGGAGCAGGGAAGCCAAAATGCTGCTGTGATTATCCCTTGAGGATATGAGCTCTGTTTATGCTGTGAGATAAAAGTGGTTGGAAAGGCTAAGGACACAGACAGGAGTGATGACTCTGCTCCCACTGGGGCAAGGGGAGATTTCCCAGCCTTGGTCATGAATTTGCAATACATAAAAGTGGTGATTTGGAAATGTAACCATTTTCCCCCTACTAGCCTTACCTGTTAGCTTGCTCTTTGGGGTAGGCACTAGACTGAACAGCAGCTTCTTTCAACCACACTCACATGAGAGAACAGGAATTTGTTTGGAACAGGGACAGAGGCCATTCAGCCCGTTTTCATTCTCTTCTGACACTCCAGAATAAGACAAGAGAAGAGAAATGTTCAGTTTTCTTATTCAACCAGATGCGATTGCTGAGGCAGCAGGGCCATAAAACCCAAGAATTTTACCTGGCTGAGGCCTAGGAGAGATTCATCAGATAATGAATATAAAGACACTTACAATACAGCTAGTGTGGAAAACTGATGTGTGGCAAAGATTTTTTGGTTAAAAACTGAGCTCATCTGTGTTAAGAAACACTGAGGTGCTGGGTCTGTACCTTTTCAAAGATCTCTCATAAGTCACTACTCAAGAGGGGCACCTCCAAGGCCTCAGTGCTTGTAGTCAAATCCTGCTGACACCTGGTTCCTGTGGCATCATACTAAGGATATTAGTGCCTTATCTACATCAGGGGTCTTATCAGTTTAACCCAAATTCCCTTGTTCTTTTTGCCCCTGCATCAGAAAGACCTAAACGCTTAGAGACCATAAATCCCATAATTTCTTGCTGGTTGAGGTCCATATTGGTTATGTGCAGCACGAGTGAGAGAGGCTGTGGATAAACCCTTCACTCAGAAGCTGGCAATGTCCGTGCTGAATCGTGCTGGAAATCACTCCAGCAGCCAGGAGAGACTGCAAAGGGGGTGAGCAGACAGCAACACTTTCCCAGCAAACTCTCCCAGACTCTCACATGCAACCCTGGCACTCCCCAGCCCAGAGATTCTGTCCTGGTGTTTGAGATCCCTCAGTGATGTTTTCTTCCATAACTTTCCCCGCTTGTTTTTGAGCTTCATAATCTTCTAGCACCCACAGCGTCCCGTGGCAAGGAGTTCCAATACTAATTCACATATTCTCTTAAAAACTCCGTTTTTAACTGATTTCTCTTTGTTGTCTTCCACTCCTGGAATCTTGATTGACTCCCCACAGGCAATCCCATGACCCTGGATGTTCCTGGCTTTAGGATGTGTCAGCAGGATGTGCTTGTCAGGGTTGCAAAAGAGTTCCATTGGAATAAGGCTTGGTCTCTGTGTTCCTAAGCAGCAAAAACCCACTATATTACTCAGCAGTATATTCATGCCATAAATACACATTTTTTTTCGCATTAATTCATCCTTATTTACCACAGCAGATAACAGAACTCCGGGCTCAGATCCATGCAGCAATAAAAAACGACAGAAATTTCTCCCAGATTATAAAGATTTGTCATGTTGTCACTACGTTTATTTTCTCCATCTATTTCTCTCCTTTCTGTGCATTGTTTTATGCTCTGCAGGGCCCTCAGGGGAGGCAAAGAGGGTATTGTTTTGAAAAATATAAGGGTTTTTTGATTAAAGGATACAAAATTAATTTGCTTCACAGAGCCTGGAAGCATATTATTTGACAACTGAACTTCACTGAACAAACAGAGCACACATGGCCAAATTCATCATGTTGATCACCAGACCCTGGCCATTTGTTCTCCAGACTGGGGCCTCTCTTTTGCAGTTAGAGAATGTGACTTTGGTAAAACACATGGAAACACAGGTTGCTTTTTTCACTAGCTTGCACGAGGCTGGAGGAATGTCATGGCTTCAGCTCCCACTGAACTGGGAAAGCGTTGGAGCGCAGCGCTGAGCACACTGGGGATACCGGACACCACAAAGACCCGTGCTGGAGACTGAACCACCCCCACTGGTAACCCCAAATTAGGTTTATTAGCAGGGTTTAGTTTAGGGTTAGGTCCCAACTAACCAGCAGAGACGGAAGTCTCACAGTGGTTCTCTCTGAAGGGTAGACTTTTCCCATTTCAAGGATTGGGAATTGAGGTACAGAGTCACATCTGAATGAACACCAGAGCACCATCACTGCCCTCATGCTGGTGCCAGTTACCAGGCACTGCACTCTGAGGTTATTTTGGATATGTGATGCTCTCAAAACAGAGCACAGCCAGTCCTTGGGCAGACACCATTACCAGCTGGGAAACAAAGCTGAGGACAATTTGTGGTTTTGGGCATTTATACACCAGAAGATGGGGAGAGAAATCTGTGTGCCTGCCCTGCCCTGGGAAGGCACATCTGTGCTGTGCTGTCCCTGTGGATGCAGCTCCATTGGGACATCCCCTCGATGCACAATAGTCACATTGCCTGCTAAGCCTCTGTTTTGCTTTGTGGTTTTGAGTGCAACAAGGAAGAGCCCAAATTTACTCACACAGGCAGAAATGTCACTATGGAAACAAGGAGACAGTTTAGCCTAGTTTGGCCAGTATTGACAGAGCTGCTCTAATAACCCAGAAGATGGTGTGACCCTGGCTGTCTGCACAGAGCTCCTGAGGAGCACAAATCCTTAAATCTTCCAAAATGTCTCTATACTGGGCCTAACAGACATTATCAACTCTTTCCTATTCTCACAGTGCCTTCCCATATCTAAAGGACTTTGGGAGTGCACAGATGGGACGAGACCTGAGCAAGCCCTGTGAAGACACCCTGTTTTCCCATCCCAGCCATTCCAGTGGGTCAGATGTGTCTCTCCATCAGTGTGTGTTTAGAAATCACATTATTTTTACACACACAGCGCAGTTCAGGTCTGTTTCCTGCAGCCCCAGCCCAGGCTCGGTGGAGAGTGTCCCATGGCACCTGTAAGCACAAAGCACACTCTGGTGGAGCACCAGCAGTGACTCCTACCACAGCAAACATATCTTGTGTGCACAGCACAACCAGTTCTGTCAACCCAAGTGAAAATAATGTTATAAAAACAAGTTGGATGAAATCCTGCTGCTTGTGAGCCCTGGAGAGAGTGCATGTCCCCATCTCCCTTCTCCCCATGATTTATTTGCCTCCATTTGCCTCGGTCCATGCAGAGAGCTTTCAGGAAGCTGCTGCTGTAACCATTTTTCTCTGCAGATGTGTTCTCTGTGGGGTCTTACCCCGTAGCCACTTGTCTGAGAGATGAACATGAGGGATACATGGAGATGAGACCCTTCCTGCAGATCAGCACCAGCTCTCCCTGCCAGCACAGACTCTCACACCTCCTGTGGTATGGAACTAATTTAAGTTGGAAATACAATTAGAAGCAGTAATTCTGTAATGGCAGTGTTTTAAATACCTTCCAGACAGCTCTGTACCCAGAGAGAAACTCAATGTAGCATCCAAGTAGATGGTCCCCGAAAAAAGGCTGAGTGAAAATAATCTCCTAAGGACCCTCCCTGAGAAATTTTGGATATTTATTCCTGCCAAAGGTGGGGAACATGCTCAGAGCTCCCACCAATCCCAGAGACCCTCAGCTTGAGCCAGTTTCCCTGGGGCAAACAAAGTAATGAGTCTGGTTTTATTGCTTTTTGCAGCAAATTATTGGTGAAGAAGGAAAAGAGAAGGAAAAGACAGCTTTTAACCATCCTGGGCACATCAAACCTTCTCTGTCCTAGAACACCAGGAGTGCTTGGTGGCCCCAGAGCTCGCACAGGGAACCAGACCTGCTGCCTGGGAAGTGTTTTCAACCATGCTGGGACCTGTAGGGGAGAGCTTCAGGGGAGGTGCTCTCACCTTCATGCAGCAGCCACACTCAGCTTTAGCTCAGCCTTTGAACACAGAACTTGCCCCAGTGCTGTCAGTCACCGACCACCCCTGGAACAGCAAGAGAAAGCAAAACCCTTCTGTCTTTTCAAGCCTTCCCCCAGCTCAGGTGAAAGTTAACTTGCAGGGACAATTTTTGTCACTCTCTCCATGGGAGCAGCTAAGCCAGTGCAAGAGTGGGAGCTGAATTTGGGGAGAGGAGTAAGAGACACACACTCCCCCCCAAATTTCCTTAGCATGCATTAGAGGATGCTTTCAGTACAGCCAGGGAGCTGTGACCAAAGGTTGGCACCATTTCAGAAAGGCATGATTTCCTCCAAAAAAAAAAAAATACCATTTTTAAAGATAATTAATTGATCCATTTCAGCTTTTGCTTTTATTCTTTTTTCTTTTATCTGCTATTTCCTCAGGCCATCATTCCTAATCTGTAACTGTGTCATCTTTTACACAATCACATTTCTTACAATAGGCAGCTTAAAAGAAAATTAATCCTAAAGAGTCAAATCTATCCTGGTCCTTTCTGGGCTCGTATTTCTGGTCTGATCCATTTTTTCCATGCTGCTCAAAAGCAGTGGAAACAAATCTTCCTGCAAATCACTGCCTCCTTCAGCCTGTGATTCCTCTTATATGATTCATTTAGTTCAGTATAGAAAATAAAATGAGGCAAGATGATAATTTTTTTCCCACTGAGGCAAGTTTATATTGGGACTTCCTGGAGTCCAGCATTTCTTACTCTCCTTACTCTCACTGTGGTACTACTGAAAACACACAGGAAAGGGAGCTGGTGAAGAAGAGCTGTGAAAAATGCGAGGGATCTGCCAGGTTTCTCCATGTTAGGAAACACAAGGGTTTTGTCCCAGGCTGCTCTAGTAAACAGAATGTGAAAATGCAGAGTGAGAGATGGAATAATCTCCCATACACAAGATAATTTCTGTGGGAGGGAGACGTCTGCACTGTTAGTTATATTGAATGTGTTCTCCTTTGCATGCATTGTGCTTTCGAGCCTTGAGTCTCAGAAAGATTCCCCTTGGAGAACGTTGAAATGAAAGACTGAATCAAGAATGAATTAATTGTGCTCAGTAACTGCAATGCTCACATTTCCTGGTCCTTCGGAGTGGTGGGAAGAGCAGCTGCTGCTCTGCCCTGGCAGGTTCTGCTCCTTGCAGCCAGGGGAGAGCTGAATGTTGGATTTTAATGCTTCTTTCAGTCCCCAGAATCTCAGGGAGCACGTGAAACGTTTGCTGATGCCAAAGTGATCCCTGCCCTGGGATGAGCCTGGGCAAAATGCAAGGTCCTGCTGAGCTTTGCCAAGGTCTTCTCTACTGCAGAGGCATTTCACATTTAGCCAGGAGGGCTCTGGTGAAGGAGCATCACACACAAAGTGGTATGTCAGCACTGACATGTCAGCTTTCAGCCCTTTTCAGCTCTCCAAGTCCCTTTACAGACTGGAGGTCTCCCTGCAGGTTGACCAGGGTTGCCACCAGTGGCCTGATCAAGCTTCCCTCTGGGGACCCCTCCCATGCCAGCCTACCATGACAGTGAAAGTTGGTGGCTTTAATCTAGGACCCAGATATTGCTGTGGCAGCTCCACTCTCACACTATTATCCTTCCCAAGCCCAAGTCACTTGCCATCAACTGGGGAAATTGTTCACCTTTATTAGACACTTTGATGGGAGGCATGGATGCTGTGGCAGGCAGCTTCTCCTCTTGGAGCACCATTTGGCTTCACACACAACATTCTCTGGGCCTGGTTTGTGGCCAAGAAGCCAGTGGGAATGTCTTGGGGGCATGGTGAGCCCTCAGCGTGCCTCGTCCTGGGGAGAGACTGTGGCGTCCCTTGTCACCAGGCGTGGCAGGGGCACTCTGTAAAACTGGAGGTGAAAATAAGAATAGTCCCAAAAGGCTTGTGTCAGTATTATTGCCCACTGAACCCGCCTAATTTTAATTTTGGAAGCATTTCTGCTGTGCTGCTCTGAGCTTACCAGATCTTTCATTCGGCACCGGCTGTCTTTGACTAGTCCAGAGGTCACTGAGCACTCAGGATGTGCAGTGGGGGAGAAGGAGAGAGAAAAGTCATCTGGAACTTGAATATTCCCTGCAAAGAGCTGCTGTTTCTCACTCACGAATCAAGTGCTCTTTGAATTTCCAAGGCTCATCTCCTCTTCCAAGGTGGCACAGAAAAGTCCCCAACCCCTCAGAAGAGTCTTACGCCCATTGACTTTACAGAACATTGGAGAACAACCCATACTGAAAGTAGATCATCAAAAAAGTCACAGAGATCAGCCTGAGTGAACATTTTGGCTCTGGATGCAGCAGTGCCAAGTCTGAAGAAAAGCGGACACACAGAGCTCAACTTTCTTCATAAAAGCACACTTTAAATGGATGTCATCCTTATATATTTTTAGCTTTTAATGTGAAGTTTCACTACTTTAAAATTAACTTCACTTCTGACATATAATGATGTGATTGTTCATCACATCTTTGATTCTGCATTAGCTGTTGGAATTCAAGACCCTTTTTCCCACTTTTTTGAGTGTGTCTTAGTAACAAAATTCATTTAAAAAAAAAAAAGTTTATCTTCATACGCAATTCCCATGCGTGTGTAAAACTCACAGGCAGCTTCAGAGCTGCCTCCTGATCTGAACGCCCTCCGTGAGCTTTTATAAACTCTACAATATATCGCTGTCATTTCCTATCTAACAGCAGGTGCTATTAAAGGACATAAAATATGTCAACATAACCCTGGAGGGAATGGGAGAGGAGCGTCGTGGTTGCAGAGCTTTGTGTGCAGCAGGAGAGTGACAAGTGGTGGGTGTTTGGTTCTGGCACGTTCCCCTGGCAGGCTCCTTGCCTTGAGGGGTGCAGAGCTAGGCACCAGCTCTTTACATATGAATTGCAAATTTAGATCTTCCCCTTATTTTTTTTTTTTTGGTGGTGGGGGGGAGTTTTTATCAAGGAAAAAGGCAGGGCACTACTTCTTGTTTAGCAAACTGATCTCCTGATGTTCCCAAAGGGGGAGGGAAAGGAAATCCCTAATGATATGGGAGTCATCAGTCACTGTCACATGGCATCAGCAGGGGTGTAAAGGCATCATTATCATATCAGTGTCATCCCTGAGCTCCGGGGAGAGGGTGGTGACAGACACTAGGACAAAGTCAGAGAATCCCAGAATGGTTTTTGTTGGAAGGGACCTTAAATCTCACCTCATTCCAACCCCCCTGCCATGGGCAGGCTCCCCTTCCACTAGACCAGGTGGGAGGTCTTGGAAGTCAGACTGATGATTTGTACTGAAACCTGGAAAACTCTTTCTCAAGTAGTAAACTAGGAACAGAAAGAAGCAGGAAAAATTCTGAATTTAGATCCCATCTCTGAATTTCACTGGAGCTGATATATCCCTGAGGCTCTGGGCTTGGCAGAGCAGAGGGTGCTGATATTACCTGCGTTTCCTAAGTGCAGGATCTCTCCTCTGCAGTTGCATTTCAGACATTCGATGAGATAAAAAAATTCTCAGTGGTTCTCTACACATATATGTGTGTTTATACAGATATATATATATATATACATATCAAATATATCTCTTTATTATATATTCATCCCTACTATGAATCTAGAGCACAATGTCCCTCTAGCCCAAATTTAGATAAAAGGCAAAAACCTGGTTTTTCTAGCATGGTTTGGGTTGGAAGAGACCTGAAAGATCATCTACTTCCAACCCCCTGCCACAGGCAGGGACACCTTCCACTAGACCAGGTTGCTCAGAACTCCATCCAGCCTGGCCTTAAACACTTCCAGGGATGGGAAAGTGTTCAAGTGTTCATTTTATCCTGGCAGCATCCAACAACGGAGGCTTTGTGCCTTTAGGAATTTTTTGCTACAGCTGGGCTCTTGCTTGTACAGCACATGGAATGCAAGCTACAACCTAAAATACTTAGAGGAATTAAAAGCATAAAGGCTGTGGAGTTGTAAAGTGAAGGAAGGAAAACATCGGTTCACTGGCAAAAAGAAAGAAGGATTTATTCCCTATTTCATTCTCATTGTATTGTGGGTAATGTCAGTGAAGGCAAAATGCAAATGGCACCAGGAAGAACAGAAACTTCCCCTAAACCAGGGTTCCTCACTCTTTAAGGGGAGAGCAGCTCCCTAAATGAAACCTGTCATGATTTTAGTGTAAGAACAAGAAAGTGCAAAGGATGGCAAGAGATGTCAGTGTGAGGCGAGGGGTGTTCTGAAGCTCGGGAGAGGATGTGTGCTCTCAAGCCAAAAGGTTGTCAGGACACAGGGATGGGGCTCAGAGCAGCTGGAAACTGCTCAGGACTGGCAGGAGAACACTCTCCTGCTTGCTGTGAATCCTGTCTCCTGTGCACAGTTTGAAGTAATACAAAGTAGGCTCTAGGGGAGACAAATCACATTATCAGCTGTTTCTGGCTTACTACCTCGCTCTGCCTGGAGATTGCTCTCTCCCAAGGACAGGGATTGGGAAGCTTCACCCTAAAGATGTCAGGACCACAGAGGGTCTGTGGGATGTGGGTGGCAAAACCCACCCAACCTCAATGCTAAAACGGTATAAATGTACACACACACACAGAGGTATATATGTGCACTTGGGCCTGTTAAAATGCAAAAAGTAAATGCTGTTACAGAGCCACGTTTTCGTGCTGTCTTATGTTCTCAGTATTATATAGAGGACAACAACAAAAACGGGGAAAGAAGCAGTTTCCTTTGCTCCAAGCAAAATAACTGCAGCTTTTGACATATATTTAGCTGGGGAAAGGCAGAATGATATTAAAAAAATAATAAAAACAGAAAAAGCAAAAGCCCATTTTTCAAGTTAATTAAACAACCATAGCAGCCCAACTTTTGGTAGACTCCTTTGAAATGCACAGTTGTCATTCTTGCTGTAAAGCTGACTGTAAAGCACATCCTTTATCTTTACTCTCCCAGCCACCTGCTCTCTGTAGATGAGTCCAGCTGCAGTCCAAGGAATTGCAACAAAACACTGTAAGTGGAGCAAGGCAGAGGAAAGAGGATGACTCCGTGTCATATGTCCAACGATCTCCTGGCACAATATAAGGAGTCAGCCACGGGGTACCCTGGGTATTGGGTGCAGTTGTGTCCTCTGAAAGCCCCAAATATCTCCAGTGGCTCTGGCCCTCAAATAAAAGTTGCCCCGCTGTGCTGGGATGGGTCCAGAGCCTGCTGGGGTGTTCACAAGGGAAAAAATGGCATTTTCACTGTCATTTACCAAAGCGATCCGTTTACCGCAGTCTGCTTCATCTGAGGCTTTCCAGATGCTCCTGCTGTGCATTAATCACTGAGAGAAACCCTGAGGATGGCTGGAGGAGCTTTGTGCTGCTGAGGCAGGCAAAGAGAAAGAGCTGGTGCAGGCAACTGGAAGGTTCTTGCAACACGGCTTGACTGCAGCCATGCTGCAATTTTTAATGTGCCTGTGATTTAAGGTCACAGAATTATGGAATAGTTTGTGTTGGAAGGGATCTTAAAGATCATCTAGTTTCACCCCATGGGCAGGGACACCTTCCACTGTCCCAGGTTGCTTCAGCCCTGTCCAGCCTGGTCTTGGACACTCACAGGGATCCAGGGGCAGCCACAGCTGCTCTGGGCACCTGTTCCAGGGCCTGCCCACCCTCCCAGGGAAGAATTTCTTCCTAATGTCCCACCTAACCCTTCTTTGTGGTTTGTTTGCAGCAGTTTGCCTCAGAGAGCAGGGGGTGACGCTGAGATGAGGGTGTTGGTGGGTGCCCAGCATGTCTGGGTGCTGCAGAGCAGCGTTTGAGGCAGCAGATTTTGGGGTCCCAAAGGGAGCAGGGTGGCACAGGTCAGGAGCTCTCTCCTCACTGAAAAACAAGACATCTTCATAAAGACAGAGATTTCTTTCCCTTACTCACAACTTGCAACAGCACTGGCAGCCAGGCTGGAAACAGGAAAATCATTGGGAAGCTGGAGGAGGCCCAGGAAAAGGCTGGCAAGGTCCAGGGGGGATGCTTTGGCAGGGCTGGGGCTCGGGGCAGGGCTCAGGGCACCCTTGCAAACCCAGCCCTTTATCCAGGTGCCTGAAACTGCACCTTGGCAAGGCAAAACCTGCATCATCCAGCTCCACCGAGCTCCATGGAAGGAGGCCAGAGGCTTTCTGGCTGAGTGGATGCACATTCCTGGCCCATAAAATGTTTTGGGAGAATATGGGCTTGAAAGTGGCTTTTATGCATGCTTGCAACAGTATTTTTAATAGGGTCACTACCCAGAATGGCTGTGATGGTATTTATATTGTAATGTATGTTCTGAAGATATAATTTGCTGGAGTTGTCACATTTATGGGAAAATCAATAACGTTTTGAAAATTCTTTAATGTTTTATGTCACATGTGCTGCTTAAGTAAAATAATGGGCTTCATCCTCATTTACCAAGAATGATACTCTCATATTGAAAACCAATGTTTTAAAAAATTCACTTCCACATCAGATTTGAAGCTGGATATTTAATATATAGATATTAGCAGTTTTGATTAATATCTTAGTTCCCCTGTTCATAAAGCAGTGCTATTAATAACAGCAAGTAAAATGGAGGCATTTTTCATGCAGGTTTTTAATGGAAAATTTCATTTGAAAGTTTATCTTGGAACAACAGGCATTTCATACAAGGAAAAAAAATATTGGTTAGTTTGCAGCCGGTTATCCTACCAAAAATCTCTTGCTCAGAAAGGTTTTGCTGAGCTAAGGGCTATTTCCTTTATCATTTCTCCGAGGAAGCAAGGGCATCTCAGCAAATTCTGCTGAATAGAGCGTTGACAAGAGATGCAGATTGACATTACAGACCAGAAAATGTCTACAAGCAGCTGTCACAGCGTGCTCTTATTATCAAATCTCCCATTTTATTGTCACCAAATCCGAGATGAAATCTTTATGGCCTTCCCTGACAACATTTCTGTATCGAATGGGAGGTTCCTATTCCCAGACCTAATGAGCCCTGAAACCTGCCAATGGCCCCAGGCAGAACATGGCCCAAGCTGGATTTCAACAACATGGAATTTTGATATAAATTTTGCCTTTTAGGTGGGAAGAAGGGCACATTTCTGTGAAAAGTGCCTTTGCAAAGCTGGGGAGGGAGCTGGGAGTGCTGGGCTACGTGCTGCTCTGGTGGTCAGAGGTGCATCAGGCACACAGCTGAGCACATGGCTCTTTAATTGACTGCATGAATAACAATATAGGAGGATCTGAGAATGCAAACAGCCCAGCTGTGGTTTGTGTCTCCCACAGAGCCCACCCCACCAATCCACCGCTCCCGAGATGCCTCTTTTAAAGGTGGCAGAGTCCAAAACCCTCACTTGCCAAAAAAGTTTGAAACTGGCAGGAACCTTTCTCAAATCCCATCTCCACAGCTGAATTCCCATATCTTCCCCAGCAAGTGCCTCATGTGCTGTGAACATTTTATTGGCTCGTTCCCTGGAGCAACCTACACACGGCTCCTGCCCATCCCTGCTGGCTCCTGTGCCCTGGGGAAATGAGCCTGGAAACTCAGGAAAACCCATACGAGCTCTCAGTCAAGCCACAACAGCAGTGTCCTGTCCAGTTAAGCAGAGGAAGGTGAACTTCCATGTAAACAGACTGGGGAAATAGGAGAAAATTGCAAAGTAATCCTATTTTTTTTTTTTCTTAAAATACTTTTCCAGGTCACACTGGTTTCTTAAAATGTTTCTCTCTCAGATTTTCTCTTGCTGGACCATCCTGGCTTGCTGGATGCTGGACATGCTGCTTGAGCAGCTTCTTCACAGGGCTGATGCAAGCCCAAATCCCCCCAGCCCATCCTTTCCCTCCCTGGGGGGAGGCAGGCTCAGAAGCAGAATTCAGTAAAATGAGGATTTTCAGCCACACCGAGGTGATTGCAGCCAGGAAGACCAGAGCAGAGATTTAATCAGGGCAATGTGCTTTTAATTTGCTTTTTTTCCTCTTTGTAACAGGCCCACTGAACAGCCTGGGAAGAGGAATAATTAATATATGAGGCCTGAGAGCAGCCCTTGGTAGCAACTGCAAAAATTTCATTGAAAACCAGGTTTAATTGTGCCTGCCAGCTCCCTTCCAGCAAACTGCTGCCACACCAGGTGCTTTGGAGGAAAAAGGGGACCATTTGCTGAAGAGCTTTGATGTTCTGGGCTTGCTCAGGCTGTCCTGGAGGGCATTTCATAGAATCCCAGAATGGTTTGGGTTGGAAGGAACCTTAAAGAGCATCTCATTCCAACCCCCCTGCCATGGCAGGGACACCTTCCACTGTCCCAGGCTGCTCCAAGCCCCGTCCAGCCTGGCCTTGGACACTTCCAGGGATCCAGGGGCAGCCACAGCTTCTCTGGGAACCCTGTGCCAGGGCCTGCCCACCCTCACAGGGAAGAATTTCTTGCTGGTATCTGATTTAATTGGTGGGTTTCTCTCTGTTGGGGAGCCACAGAGCTTCTCTGCCTCAGTATCTGAGATGAAAACTGGGATGAGATGCTGGGGAAACATCCATGTGGCCTGAACCAGAGCAGCACAGAGCTTTAAAGCACAAAGAAAATAATGACTGAAGGTCTTGCCACAGTCTTAGAGGAAAAAGCTGATGTTGTTCTCTTCAGCCTTTTCAAAAACTAATCAGGGTCATTATTCTGTAGAGCAGTGGGTGTTTTTTTTCTTGGTGAAAATCTGAACTCCTTCAAAAAATACAAAATTCCCCTTCTCCCTTTTTGCAAGCCAAAGTTACTGGATGTGCTAAAATGAGATTCACCAACATCAGTCCTCTGATCTGTATTTTATGAAGAATAAACTCACCTTCAAAACTCTCTTGGCTCTCGGCAAACCTGTAGGAAGCAAACAAGTGAGAAATTTTTGCCTTCTGATAGTTATGCCATCATTGACATAATATTTTGTTAAAATTATCACCTGTCATGACTACAGACTGCCCTCCACCTGCCCCTATAGTCCCTTTCCAGGCCGTGTTGTCAGAGCCCTTAGGAAGGGATCTCCCATTGCCCTGCCCACTCTGCATTTACCCTGCACATTTTGTAAGCCTCTGGAGCATTTAAATCATGAAAGAGAAGAGGGAGGCCAGGAGCTTGTTATGCTGCACAGAGAAGATTGTTTGTCTTTGCACCATTTTCCTCAGATGCCAGGGAAGGCAGTTTTGCTCCCCCTTCAATCCTTGTGTTTCATAAACTCTCTGCAGCTCTGCTGGAACAGGAATCAGCTCCCAGAAGACATTTTAAGAGTAAATGGTCCCAAATTTCCTGGCAGGCGCCTGTTACCAGTAACAGAGCAGCTTTTAAGGCCACAGCGCAGGGTTGCAGCTTTAACTCAGGATGAAGCAGTGGTTGTGTGTGAGCGAATGCAGCAGCAGCTCCACGGCTGTGGGAACACTGGCAGGAGGCACTGCAGGAGCTGCATTTCCCTCTGATCCCAGAGGAAAAGCAGAAGCTTCCCCCCAAGTCTTTAATTAACGCCTGGATAATGAGAAATCGCGGTGTGGAAACATTCCAGTAGCACAGGGCAGAGCTAACACTCATCTCCCAGTGCTGGGTCCTGCCAGTGCTGGATCCTCCCAGCTGCACAAGCCTCACCACTGCCCGTTCCTAAAACATCACAAGAATTGGCACATTGGAATTCCCAAACAGGGCATCCCCACTGGCTGTGCTGGCACCCTGCTGGTGCTTGGCTCAGGCTCCACAGCTCAAACTGGGAGGGGAAGACCAGGACAGAGAGCACCAACTGTGCTGGCAACCTTGAGGCAGATGCATCAGCCAGGGAGGAAATAACAGTCCGTGGTTAGTCTAGGGACACGGTTCCAAATTTCTCGGTGCTGCCTGAGCTCAGTAACTGGCTGTGGCAAATGCTCCTGGGGGGCATCGGTATTTCCCAGCACCCTCGAGCCACTTTGTGAAGCATGCCCTGCTTCAGATGGGCATCAAAACCCAGAGCAAGACTGCCTTTTTGGGGATTCTTGTCCGGAGAACTGGGAAATTATAGCAGCAAAGGAAATTACAGCAGAGCCAAAAAGTTGCGATTTTTGAGCAAGACGTCGTTTCCCTCAAAACCCAGGTGGGCCCTTCCCTCCCCACCCCTCCCACTGCAGTGCACAGTCTCCTGCTGTAGCAGTAATATGATTCTGTGTTCAAACGGCCCTTTTTAGAGGAGGAAATAGCTACGTTCCACCTTCAGGAGAAAATGGAGGTCAGTTGTCCAGGGTCACACGGTGAGGCTTGGCAGGGACAGCAGCAGATGAGGGACACGGGCTGCCAGGTCCCCAGCCAGACTCTCATCTCTCCCAGCCAAATTGCTGGTGACTCAGTAGTTTTTTTCCATTTCCTTCTGAACCTCCAGCACTTGTGAGCTGTGGGGCTAAGGGCAGTGTAATCCCCAGACCCAGCATCTAAGCAGGTTTTTCAGTTCCTAAATTCTTGGGTAGATTAGAAAGTCATTTTTGTTGTCATATTTAGGTTCATTAGTAGCCTGTCAGATAAATTACCTCTGATCTCGCTGATGACACTTGGTTGGGCTCCAGCTCCAAGCAAACCACAACACTGCTGGTGGCTGACTGTGTAATTCCCAGCCAGTTGTCAGCAGGAGAAGAAAAATCATTACAAATTCTGTCACTTCCATTTGGTCCAGATTGGACAAACTATGATGGAAACTTTAACGTCTCATGAAAACAGAGCCATTGACTATAAGTGGCATTTGCTGGCTTTTCCTCTCTGTGCTCTTTAGAGCCATCTCTGAGTTGTGTCTGAGCAGCAAGGGTTGGGGTTGGAAGGGCTGTCTGCTGGCAAACATGATCACCCTACACCTGGCTGTGGGGGTTCCTATGAGAGACTGGATTAAAACCAAAAGAAAAGAGATTTAGATTAGATACGGGGAAGGAACTGTGAGGGTGGGGGGTCCCTGGGACAGCTGTGGCAGGAACTGGGGCTGCCTCTGGATCCCTGGAAGTGTCCAAGGCCAGGCTGGACAGGGCTTGGAGCACCCTGGGATAGTGGGAGCTGTTCCTGCCCACGGCAGGGGGTGGAATGAGGTGAACTTAAGAGTCCCTGCCAACCCAAACCATTCCATGATTATATAATTTAACCATCAATATGTGATTGCAGGGAGAAAAAATGAGAGTCAGAAATGATCAGCCACAAAGTCTTCTGCCTTTTCATTTATTTGTGACCAATGAGTGGCTTGTTGTTACAACCCACTCCCGTTTTAAAGAGCATTTTGGCAGGTTTCCACCCCCTAATACCATATAGATAATTCTCTCACAATGTACCATAGAAAATGCAATTAGCCTAGAGTTTCCATAGACATGTTTTATATTATCTACTTAAAATAATCCTGTTGCCATGCTGTAATCTAATCTAGCTGTGACTTGGTGTCCCCTAAACAAGATATATGGTTGAAGACAAGATAGAAATAATAAACAAGGAGGGGACAGGTGCTGTACCCCTGTTTTTCAATTGAGACACTAGGGATTCAAAGTAGATTCAAAGCTGCATCTGCCTTGGGTGGTACGTTTGTGTGACAATGAATACTTTAAAGGCATTGCTGATCACAGAAATATTAAGGTTGGAAAAGCCCTCTGTGATCATTGAGTCCAACCATTGAGCTGACACTGCCAGCCCAGCACTAAACCATGTTCCTAAGCACCACATCCACACGTTGCTTGCACACTTCCAGTGCTTCAACCACCTCCCTGAGCATCCTGTTCCAATGCCTGACCACCCTCTGAGGTGAAGAAATTTTTCTTCTCTGAACTCGGGGGAAGATCAAAGCACGCTGCTGGAGAGTGTGACTGAGCCCTTTAGCCAGTGCAGCAGCTCATGGCTTTGGGAAGAGGGCAGTGGAATCTGTAGATCTGAAGGGTTATTCCTGCTTCAGAGGCACGCAGGACCTGCCAAAATCTGTGAGAAAAGCCGGTGAACCAATGCTCATGGCCTCAACCATCACTTCTGCCTTCCCCAGCTGATCCTGCTGGTGTCCAGGGTGTGCAGAGGGGGGAGCACTCCGAGGAGCATCCTTCAGCAGCTCCTTGGCACTGCCAGAACACAGCTTTCCCTTCAGCTCAGCTGGCACCAAGATAAACACGGCTCCACCACCCCCAAAGCACAGGAAGGGCCCAATGCAAAGCAAAACGTGAACAGTTATTATTATTGGAATAAGATTTGATAACATGGTAGGCAGGTTAAATAAGGATTGGGGCTTTGCTGCCAAGATGGATGTGTTTGCTGTGGGAAACACATTTTCCCAAGTTTCACGTGCTGGAAATCTGAGTGATCATGAGAAATGTCCTGTGCCATACCCAGGAGTTCCCAAGTGATGTGAAAAATTCCCCCATCTGCATCACAAAATAGGTTTGAGGGGGTTTCTTCCTATATCATCCTCTAATGATCTGTGTGCTGCAAAATTAATTTATATTTGGCTGAAAACCTGGATGGGCCTCCAACATCTATCAAAACTTCCCAGTCCAACATTTGCCCTCCACAACTGCAGGCATCCATCACATTTCCCCCCCCCGTCTTCAAAGCATCTTGTCATGGATTGGCAGGAAGCTTGGAAGTTCGAATTTTCAGTTAGAAATTTATGTGGAAAAAAAGAAAATTGTTTACATATCAAACCAGATATCAAACTGTATCCCAGATTTGTGGGATCTCAGCTCAAATGCCCTCAGGTGGGGTCAGTGCCACAACTCCTGTCCCCAAGGCAGGGATTCCTTTTTGTGCCCAGGGCACTGAGCTCTGTCAGTCAAAATCCTGGGAATGGGCACTCATTCCTCCTGCCCTGAGCCACATAACCCACAAATGAGCTTCAATTGCAGACATGTATCTTTTATAGGCAAACATTCAAACTCTCAAACATCCTTTAGAGCTGTTGTTACAGCTGAAAAATCTGATGGATGTAGGAGGGCTCGCAGGTACAACACAAGTAGTGGTTTTGCCACAATAAAAATTCTAAATAAAAATTAAGATAATAATTTTAATAAAAATTCTAGTGGTAAAGCCAGATTTAGTCAATATGAAAGGAGGGCCTGGTTGGGATTGCAGCATCAGAGATGCATCATCTATCCAAGCTTCTGAGGGCCCAGTTCAGCCAGGCACTGGAGCATGTGCCCAGCTGCAGGAACAGGAATCCCATCCCTGCAGCCCGTGGGATTCCTGGCTGTGCTTAGAGATAAAAACACCTCCAAGGTGACTTAAGTACTCCATGAGCAGGGATGGACTGGCTCTTTAAGCAGGTTTAAGTTTCAAGATGTTGGTGTTCCTGTAGAGGAGGCTGAGTGCCCAACCCTGCTGTCACCTCGCTGTCTCCCAAAGCCACATTTATCCCCATCTGTCTGAACAGGCCAATACCTGCCTGGGACCATGATTTCTATTCACTGGTTTGGCTTCCCTAGGCTTCAGTGTCCCAGTCCAAGCACACAATTTGTTCAACTCCCCTCGATTAGAAAGCTGGTTTTCTCTGTTTATCTATCTCATGGAGATGAATGAATATATACCATAAAAATAATTACAGATTTAAACTCCTACATTTATAACACTCCTCATCTCCCTCTCTTTTTTCTTTAAAAAAGTAATTTTTCTTTAAAATTACTCCATCACCACTGAACTGCAGTGTCTCTAATCCGTGTGTGGATAAGAATGCAGGAAATCCAAAACACCTTATTAATATACAGTAATTTCCAAAGCATTAAAAGCAGACACGTATTATGGCCGATGCCGTAAAGCAGCAGAGAAATCTAATAACACGTAAAGGAAGAGAAAACCGTGCTCCGGAAAGCTTTTTACAAGTTGAAGAGGGATGATGTAAAATCCAGTGGGCAGGAGCATCTGGGGATAAAGCGAATGCGCACGTGGAAATGCCGGGTACGGAAACGCCGAGCGCATCCCTGGCACGGCTCAGTCCGCAGTTAATTACTGGGGAAGGGGTCGCTTTGTTCCGCGGCTGTGAGAGGGTCCCAGCCCTTCTGCGGGTCGCAGGCAGCAGGATGTGCCGAGGGCAGGCGCTAATGGCAGGATTTATCACCGCCACGGCACTCCATTAGCGCCGAATGGAGCGAGCGGAGGCTCCGCGCCGCCTTGGCCCCCGGCTGCTGCTCCCGGGAGCTCGGGATGGGCGGCTTAAAGGGTTAATTTAATGGGTCCGGCAGCGTGACGGCGCTGCTTGGCCGCACTCCTCGGGAAATCGGAGCTGGGGCAGCCCCGGGTGGGACGTGCAGAAGCCCAGATGGGAGGTGCAGAACCCAGGAGGGACGTGCAGAACCCAGGTGGGATGAGCATATCGGGAAAATTAATCCACAAACATCAGAGGTTTATGTCCAAAAAGGAGACAGAGGAGTCCTTTTACTTTATTCGAATAAAGGGAGAGGCCCTGGGGCATTCCCCTGGGGTCTCTCAAATTTTTGGAGGACGCAGCCTCCTTTTTATCCCAATTTCCCGGCTGCATTTCCCTCTCTCTTTCCCCATTGGCTGAGGTACTTGAGAGGTTCAGACTTCCCGATATGCCAGGTGGGAGGTGCAGAACCCAGATGGGATTGAGCAGAACCCAGGTGGGATTGAGCAGAACCCAGGAGGGATGAGCAGAACCCAGGTGGGATGAGCAGAACTCAGGAGGGGTGAGCAGAACCCAGGTGGGGCGAGCAGAACCCAGGTGGGAGGTGCAGAACCCAAGTGGGGTGAGCAGAACCCAGGAGGGTTGAGCAGAACTCAGGTGGGATTGTGCAGAACCCAGGTGGGGTGTGCAGAACCCAGGTGGGGTGTGCAGAACCCAGGTGGGATTGTGCAGAACCCAGGGGGGATTGTGCAGAACCCAGGTGGGGTGTGCAGAACCCAGGTGGGATTGTGCAGAACCCAGGTGGGGTGTGCAGAACCCAGGTGGGGTGTGCAGAACCCAGGTGGGAGGTGCAGAACCCAGGTGGGGTGTGCAGAACCCAGGTGGGAGGTGCAGAACCCAGGTGGGGTGTGCATGGCCTGGGAGCTGCAGCAGCCCCGGGTGGGATGTGCAGAGCCCCATTGTGACATCTCATGGCACAAAGGAGGCAAAATCTGTCCCCAAAAAAGGGAGCAGGAGCCAGACACGGCACCCACAACGGCAAGGGACCAGCACAGAGCTCATCCTGCAGGTCTCTGTCTGCCCCAGAGCGAGGGATTGGAGGATTTATGGCTTTTGCAAGTTCTCTCTGATCAGGGCAGGTTTGTAAGAGTGCGTACAAACACGAACACTCTGTGATGAGCAAATAATGAAAGTATGAGAAGAATTTGCAAATGGTTGAGCAAGCAATGAGCAGTTTGGAAAAGTAGAAGCAGCAGCCAAAAATCCCGCTGCATGATGGTGTTTCAGGTGCTGGTTGTCACACACAGCAACCCAGCCAGGTAATTTGCTGCCTCTAGAACTGAAACAACTTCATTTTTCTTGCTGGAAGTGTTATCTTGGTGCCAGCTGCTCTTGTACTGCCTCTGTTGTGCCCTGCCTCCCATCAACCACACTGCTCTGCTGTGGGGAGGTGTCAGTTTGAGAGACCCCACAATCTATTACTGCCCCAATTCACCCAAATTCTTCCAGCTACTTCAGTTACAGGATCGAAAAGGGCATAGAGAGCCTCAAATTTGGTATCCAAGTCACATAACACATGTTAAAGAGCTTGGAGAGTTAAGCCAGCTTCAGCTACCCTGCTTTAATTTTTTAAATGCCAAAGCTCCCAAGAAAGCATCTTTCAGAGGAGGATACCTACTTAAATCCTAAACACTCTGATAAAAATGCTATTTAAAACATTGGGATATATGAAAAGAGGCACTTGAAAGTGAATAAAACATTCAGCAAAGTAATTGTGCACACACATAAAACACTCACCCTGTGCACACTCCGCTGGTTTTGCATTCTAAGCTTCAAATGATGGCCCATTAATTAATGCTGTATATAATGTGAAGGTTATGGAATGAAATAAAGTGGAGTAGCAAAAAACCCCCCAAACTCTATAAATAAATCCTGCCTGCTGTCTTGAGCTGTCCCCCAAACACACGTTCTTGTTCCGCCCATGAATTGTAGTGCCTGGTATACCGTCCATCAGGGATTTAATTTCATTATTTCATCGAGGGAAGATCATAAAACCTGATTTTACAGCTACTGTAGAGAGGCTGAAATGTGCCCAGAGAAGGAGATGGAGTACACTGTTACTCCTGATTGACTCGAGCCAGTTAGATTGATTTCATCATGAGGGGAATATTTATTAACATCTCCTCAGACACTAAATAACCAGAATGATTTAGAGTCCGTGCCTGTGATACAGGAAGTCATCCCCACCCTCACCAGCACCCCTGGACAGGCCTGGTGAGCCTGAGGGGTCTGTATCCTTCTGCAAGGGTGAGATTTTCATTTGTAGCACATTTACCATAAAATGTCACTGTAATTCCTGCCCCATCTTTACACTCAGCCTCCTTTAGAGGCCACCTTGTGTATAAAATTAATTTCTATCCCATATGCACCTTCAAACTTAGTGGAAAAGGCTGGGTGGGTCACCCAGATGGCCCCAGATTCCATTTCAAAGGCATCTTCATAAAGACCCTGAAATAAATGATGAAGAGAAGCCAGCCCAAGCCAGCTCTAAATCCAGCTGTTGTCGAACTGCTTGGGAAATGTAACTTAGGAACCTTTATTCTGAAATAAAATCAGACATTAATTTGAACCTCATGGCCATCCCTTGTGCCTTCCTGCAAGCTCCCAGCTCAGATCCCAGAGGTGATGGATTGTCTGTCCCTGCTGTGAAGGGCAGCTCTGCTGCTCTAAACTAGAACTGTCCAACAGGTTTAAGGCTGAACCATTTTTCCTTCCACCTTTGAAAATATAAAGTCTAATATTAATACAAGGTCTAATTTTTAGGCTTCTTGTCTCCTGTTTCCCAGGTGCAAACTGGGCTGGACCACAGCAGGGGTCAGAAGGGCAGAGCTCAGCTTTCTCTCTTCTTTCAGTTTCCATAACCTCTCCACTTTCCAGCCTGGGTTTTATTCCATGCCAATTGGCACATGACAGCCTGGCTCCTGCAGGGAAGTGGTGAGGGAATATCTTCCTCAGGCACCCAGGGGATTTTGCCCTGCCCAGACTCAGTCAGTGCCTCAGCATTGTCCTGTGCTCCACTCAAGGGTAGGTTCACCTTCCTGTGCTCCTGCTCCTGAACTGAAGGACTACTTTCTCTGCTGGAATGGCAGGAGAGGGTTACAAAGAGCACTGGCTGGTTTGATTTCCTTAAGGACCTCTTTAGGGTGACACTGAGAAGGCAGAAGGGCCACACCAAGTCCTTCAGCTCCAAGCCAAGCCCAGGCACTGCCAGTCCCAGGGATTTCTGTGATGGTTTGCTTGACTCACAGACAGAAACTCTGCCAGAAATCCCATGAAAATCACTACTTCTGTGTTGAGAATTGGAGGCTCGGGGCAGTGTTACCAACCCAGTTTTAATTTAGAACCTCCTGATAAGCTGAACCTCCTGCCACTTAAGTGACTAAGCTGGACCCGTGCTCCGATAAGATTCCATTGCTGTCTGCCCCTGCAGTTCATTTTTCCAAATATTTCTATATTTCCATCAAACATTGCAAGACTTCTTGTTTCTCTTAGTGTGCCATGTGCTGGAAGCATCCCCTCGAAGGGCTGCCAGGGCAAATTCAGAACCTAATCTTGTAATCAAAAAGCTTCAAAATGGCCTCAGGTTTGAATACATTAAAAATGAAGATAAAATTCCCATTGGCAGTTGAATGTGGTAAGTTGCTCCCTGAGCCACACTGTGCCCACAGCTTGTCCTGGAACTTCTCCTTTACTTATGGAATCATGGAATGGTTTGGGTTGGAAGGGACTTTCAAGTCCATCCCATTTCATCCCCCCTGCCATGGGCAGGGACACCTTCCACTGTCACAGGCTGTTCCAAGCCCCAATGTCCAACCTGGCCTTGGACACTTCCAGGGATCCAAGGGCAGCCACAGCTGCTCTGGGCACCCTGTGCCAGGGCCTCACCACCCTCACAGGGAAGGATTTCTTCTTAAAATCTGATCTAAATCTCCCCTTTTCCATTCCCCCTTGTCCTGTCCCTCCATCCCTTGTCCCCAGTCCCTCTCCAGCTGCCCTGAACCCCTTTAGGCCCTGGAAGGGGCTCTGAGCTCTTCCTGGAGCCTTCTCTTCTCCAGGTGAACACCCCCAGCTCTGCCAGCCTGGCTCCAGAGCAGAGGGGCTGCACCCCTCAGAGCAGCTCTGGGGAAGTGCAGATTATGGGGTGTAACACTCAAAACGAACCCTGAGCTCTAAACATGGATCAGGACCCCCAAAGCAAAGTTTCTTACCTGGCTTTGGTGATTGGCAGCCCAAATTGCCAATACCTCTGCTCTGAAGAGACCAAACCTGAAACTAAGCTGTCAAATAATTAAACCAGATCAGGCTTTGATTCAGGTTTCCAACCCACCCAGCCCTGATGTATTTTTTCAGGAATGAACAGTACTTTGGTATTAAAATCTGGCACAGCCCTCCCCTCTAAGGGATGTGCTTCCCTTAGCAGCAGCACTACACAAAGAAGAGGGATCTCTGAGGAGAGCTAGCAAAACCAGGAGGTCAGAAGGGAAACAGAAGAGCTCAGGTACCCAAGAGCAGCCCAGGGCATGGCTTGCACTGCGTGACAGCTGGTAAGATTAAATTGTTCAGAGAAGAACAGCAAAAGCTTTTTCTTGTCCTTTTGTTGTTCTCCCCCAGTACTATTTTAATCAGTTTGGCAGGAGAAATGACTGCAAGGCGTCTCTCACCAGTTTATTTCTTTTACTGGTAAACACGTATGAAATGACAGATGTTCCTACGGAATCTTGGATCCTGTGGCCACTTGACAAGTCGTAGAAAATGAGGCCAGGGGCTTGTAACAAGTGATATGCTCATTACCTTGCCTGTGCTGAGATAGCAGGAAATACCCACCTGGCTTTGTGAGAGAATTTCTGAGGACAGATGTGTTGATGTCTGCAAAGCACTTGGAGACCCAGCGTGGAGCAGCAGTGCCAATGTGTTTTTGGAGCTGGGCCCTGTTCCCCATGAGGACAGCAGCAAAGCTGGGGCCTGAAGATGCTTTCCAAGATTTCCAAATGCCTGACCTTCCTACTGCAGCAATGCTTAACATTGCACTCACATACACACACATATATATACAAAAACCAATAAATGAGATTTAATCGTTTTTTCCTGGTACTCATACAGCTGCACTATTCTGGGAATCGTTTTATTGCAGCATTCAGGGGCAAATTAGTATTGCCAATAATTGCTGAGTGACAAATGTGCTGTGTTTTCTCCTCCTAGATGTTTCCATCTCTCCCTTCCCTGTATTTAAGCACAGACCAGCACTTTTCACTTGCTGTTCCTCCGCACTGAGGAGCAGAGCTGTGACTCTTGTCTGACACTGTCAAAGGAGGTGGACACCCAGGCTCTCTTCCCAAATAGGTTTCTGCCAGATTAAAGGATTCCATGACTTGGGATTTGGTTGCTCTGAGATGAGCCTGGAGCCACCCTGCCAGCCCTGCGGATGGTTAGCCCAGAACTGGGATGTTCATGTCATCAGATTGGGACTCCCAATCCTCAGAATTCAACCAGCCACTTTCCCCCAGTATAGTTTCTGAGGAACCCCTCCGTCCCTGGGGCTGGTGCCTTCTTTCCTGGTCGCTGCATTCCTCCCTCACCACATGGAAGTCAGCACTGGGGTGTGGAGTTTGCATCCCCCCGTGCCTCTGACACGCTCAGGGTGCTGTGATGCCTCAGTGTTGGGTGTCTGGCCATGCCTGGGGTGGGAGATGCACAAAGTTCACAGAACCACAGAGTGCCCTGAGCTGGAGGGAGCCACAAGGATCATCAAAGTACACAACTCCTAAGTCCAGTGCTTCTTCCAAAATCTGAGCCGTGAAAACTGGGTGATGAGGGGAAAAACCTTTGGCCTGTAACCAGGAGAGTGTTTGATACCTGTGGGATTAACAAATTGATGTTTTCTTCTCCTGAAGATGGACCCCCAGTGCCTGCACCCACTGCCCCACCTGGGGCAGCTGGGTCAGGGTGCAGAGCCTCTCTCCCCTCCTTTTATTCCCTCCTTAATGAAGTCAGAACAAGCTTTTCCCTTCATTCCCCCTCTCTTCCCCATCAGGCGGGGCTTCAGAGATTCAGGCTTTATTTCTAGAAACAGGCAAGTGGTTTATACCGGAAAGCTCAATATTCCCTGGAGCCTCGTCCCTCCAAATCAAATTTTGCTCCTCACCAAGGTCTCACTCCGCTCCCTGTGTGCTGTCCTGCATTGCAGGCAATCCCATCAGTGCTCTTACTCAGACCTGCAGCTGAAACAAAATGCTTCTTTGTGCAGAAAACACTTTTCCCAGAGCTGGTCACGGCACCCACGATAGAAGCAGTGGATAAGGATGCTCTCCCTGAGGGACCGTGGCCACTCTCCCTCAGCCTTCAGCCCTCACTGGGGTGGGCAGTGCTGGATGGGCACCAAACCCTCTGCTAGAGCTGCTGGAAAACGCCTTTTTCAATGTCACGGCTCAATGTGTTGGGGAGAAAAGCTCTTCGATCCATTTTCCTGGCATTTGCAACAGAAATGCAGCACAAACCTATTCCTGTGGGAATTTTCTACTCGAGATACCAGGCTGTTTAAGATGAGCTGGAGATCTGCATGACAGAGGCAGCTCAGCTCTTCTTTGGGTCGTACAAATATTGCCAGGCATGATTCTGGGTCAGGAAAAGGTGTGGTGGAGCAGGCAAGTGCCTCCAGCCTCTCTGTCCTGCTTGGAGAGGCCATGGGATGCCCTGTGCTGGAAGTGTTACAAACCACCCTGAAAAAAAAACGTGTTGCAGTCAACAATATTTTGGCTGCAGCTCTCACAGCAGAGGCTGGCACGCCTCACCCCTCATCCATCCTTTCCAGCAGCCCCTGCCTGCCATGAGAGCAGCACCAATTTGATCCCGTTGCTCTTTAGTCTCTTGACTAACATTATTCCCAAATTACAGCTCTGGAAAAGATTTTGACCTCCTCAGCAGGAGTGGGGGGAATGAAAAGGAGATTGTGAGCCCAGCCCCACAGAGCTGTAAACAGTTAATGAGGAACTCACTAACGATGAGGTGAGTTACTCTGAGCATTGAATTCCAGGCTCTGGGAAAGCTCCTTTTGGGCTTCATGGGCTGTTTTCTATGAAAATGAGTTTTATAGTGTCTAAAATTATCAGCAGATGTATGAAACTACCACGTCTGCTTATCAAACACAGGAAACTGTGACCCTTCAGGAGCAATCCACCCTCCCCAGTGCCACTCGCTGCCACGCCAGCATCCCCACGGCCCCATGGGTTTATTGAGGTGAAGAGTTGTGTGAGCCCCCTCTGAGAATGTCACCTCTAGGTCCCCAGCAGGGACAGCCCAGGTAAGGCACTGGAAGTTGTGTGGAGTCTCCCCCAAGGGAAGGTGACCCCGTGGAGGGAGCAGTGATGGATGTGGCAGAACAAAATCCACCCCCCATCATTTATTGTAAAGATGGGCTTCATCCCCCCTAAGAGGTGGGAGGTGCCACTGGCTCCTCCGGGTGTCCCTGTCCCCTGGGGGACACAGCCAAGGGACCCTAGGGTGACACAGTCCCCTTCCACCTTCCTCTCACACCTGAAATCCTTCCTCTCGCCCAACCAGCTTAACATTGCCCAGCTGAGAGAGCTCAGTTCCTGAATAATTAATACAGCTGGAAAACACAAGTTGTAGGTGTTCATTTTCCTTCCCAGGGGAATGTTGCTGTTCCATGTCATGGCTTTTCCCCTGAGCCCTTTGTAAGTGCCCCCATGCACATCCCTGAGGGACTGCTGAAGTGCTCAGGTGCTTCATTAGGGGCCTAATTACCTTGAATTGAAATCTGTCCTCCTTTTCTATTTTTGACAATAGCCCAAAATTAAGGCATGACTTAAGGAAAACACAGAAAAAAACCCAAACAAACAACATTTTCATTTCCTGCTTGAAACTGGAGGGGGATTGACTGAAACAAGCTGCTGAAGTGGGGGCTCAAAATTAAGGATAACTCATCTGTAGTGTCACCTCCTGGCACGTGGAGCACAGCACACATCCATCAGCCCCAGCCCTGCTCCAGCATCGAGATCAAGCAGGCGACTGCACTCGCAGTAAGGCAGGTCTGGAGGACAAGCACCGCTGCTCCACGGGGAGTGGAACCCTTCCCAATCCCTCCTAGGGCTCCAATAACAGCCAAATAACTTCTAAAAGGACTTCAGCGCTTCCTGGAGCTGAGCTGGAGCTGTGTTTCTGTGTCATCTTCCCCGGTAATTGTCACTTGTTTGGGCCTGTGGCGGCTTGGCAGCAAGGATGGGTAGGCAATAATGTAGCAGATTATTAATTATGCTGCTTTATAAACTCTCCATCTTATCTACAAGCAGATCTTTACTCCGACAAGGAGCCTGTGCACGCAGGCACAGCCAGCTACAAGGTGTTATTAACTGTAGCACATGGCTGTTTACAGAGATACAACCCCGCTCCCACCTCAGAGGGATTAAACGAGACCTCTCCCACAAACGCGTGTGAAAAATGGACCTAAAATGACATTCCTCACCACGATGCTATTTTTAAGCCAGAATTGCATTTTCGCTCTACAGGCACATCAGCCCCGCAGCAGGGGCGTTAGATTAAACTGCAAAATTTAAATAAATGACACTTTAAAAATGCCCTGGAGTCAGGCAGCTCCCGGAGATGTCTGCAGGGAGGGAGCAGCAGCACGACTCAGGTGTGGGCATCTCTGCTGCCTGGGGGAGCTGCTCCCAGAGCCCCACCCGACCCGACCCGGGGCAAAGCCTCTTCTTCCCTGTGCACGGCTCCGATAATCCTTGCACATCACAGAGCGGCTGGAAGAGTTTGGAAATTTGCTTTTAAGGTGACCATGGCTCACGTCCCTCTGGTCAGAAATGACCCAGCACAAGGGCTGCCACAGCTCCCTGTGTGCCATCCCATTCTGGAAGCCCGCTGCCATCGTTTTCCCACGTAATTCCATAGGGGTTTTACTTCTGCTCTCTTCCATCAGCTGGGTTTTGCACAGGCTCAGAAATTTGGCTGAAATGCGGGAAGGTCCTCATGACTCCGAGAATATAATATTGATAAACTTCTTTGTTCTTATTAGCATTTTCCTAAGAAATGTTTTGTCCTCTCTGATAGGAAAATTGTTCCTATTTCCCCGAAATACTCAGGCTGATCTCAGCCCCATCCTCCCCTCCTCGAGCTGTTCTGACAACACAGACACCCATTTTTACAGAACAACTCACCCTTATAGATGTCAAATGTTGTTGAAATAATCTTCTTAGAAAGCTGCTTGATTTATGGTTACTTTTTACTGCTGGGCTGTTTTTTTTCTTTAAAGAAAATCAATCCTTTTGTATTTTCACCTTTGAAAAATTCCTCCAGTAAATTTCCTCCTCTGAACTGCTGTGACAGAAATCACTTCCCTGCCCTTTCTGCTTTTTAAGAAATGGGAAAATCAGAGGCAATAAATGACAAACCTCTGAGCCTCATTGACAGAAACGGGATGTTCTGGGAAAAAAAATAAATATTTCTAGTTATCACTATTATCCTAGTTTATTTCTGTTTTTCAGCCGTGTCTCCTGAGCTGTGCTACATCTCTGGGATGGCATTTTTGGCTTTTTTTTTCTCATGCCATTGGCGGCGGTGACACGGGATGACATCCCGCGTCCCTGTGATGGTGTGGCAGCTCAAATCCCTGTTTACTGGAGCGTGCCAGGGGCTGCTCAGGAGCTCCCCTGTGTGCTGCTGGGGGAACAGGCAAGTGGTTAACTGGGATCCCCAGCTGCTCCAGAGGCTGCAGGATGACTCAGCGCTTGCAGCAGGCTGTGAGAGTTCAATTGCTTTGTCCTTGTAGGGAGCCGGCGTTATCAGCCCGGCTGCTGCACATGACAAGCAGCTCCTCAATCATTTTATGCAAAAGTTCACAGTAGGACAGTTTTATTTTTGGATATGGCAATGAGTGAAAGTTTGGCAGAAGGAGGCAGGATTTGGATGGAGGAAATCAGACAGGGCTCCACCCCACGTCTCTCCAGCTTGGGGAATTTTGGGGTTGAGCACTGACGCCTGTTTTCTTTGCACGCAGCAGAGCTTTGGGACTGAAGCCCCATAGAAAACATCGATAAAAACAACACTTAGGAGGCTTTTGGGAGAGCCATATTTTTTCCAAAACCCCTCTATCACCTCCCTGGGTATCGCTGGGGAGGGACACCAAGGACCCCACCCTGTCCCTCCCAGCTCACACCAAGTGTGAGGTTACCCCAAACCCCACCAAGAAAACACCCCTGCAGGAAGATGATTGCAAAACCTCAATCCAACCAGGAGCTCTGCTGTCACCTCTGCATCCATCAGATGCACCTTGTAGGAGGGGAGAAGGCCTGAGATTAGATTGCACTGCAATCTTCAAGAAAAACTGTTTTTTGATGACAAAAGTGATGAATTGCTGCCTGTTCTGGGAAGATCATAGCTGTGTGTGGCAGTCAGAGCCATTCAGTGCTCTGAGGCTGAGGGTGATGAATCAGTAGAGTGGGGCCTGGAACTAATCCAGAGGACAAAAGAGAGGAAAAAAATCTCTATTTTTTATATATATACACATACCTCCACACATGGGTATCTTGAGTCTGAAACCCATTTTCTGCTGCCCAAAGAGCAGCTGTTTTCCGTTAAATAACCCAAGATTTCACCCACTCCTGCTCAGGCCTTTGTTTGCACCTAGGACAGGATGCTATGAGGATGAGGAGGGAAGTTAATGACGCCCCTTGTTATGAGGTTTCATTAATAAACTGTTTATCTCAGTGACACATTTTTTCCCGGACTGTGACTGGTCTAGGTTGGACAGATCTTGGGGCATCCTGGTCTGGTGGAATGTGCCCATGGCAGGGGCTTGGAACAACATGGGCTTTAAGGCCCCCTACAATTCTGATTCTATCATTCTGTAACTGTATGATTTTACAAAAGCAGGTATAAAACACACAACCCCTTCCCCAGGCAGCGCTGTGGTTGAGACATTCATGGAGAAGAAATTTCCAATCTATTAAAAGACATCTGCTTTCAAAGATAAACCCAGCTCGTGTTGCTATTTCCACGGTGACTCTTTTATTCCCAAGCCACCAGATGAAAACTGATTGGAGGGAGGCTGGGAGGGAGGCAGGGGAGGTCATTCCTCCTCTGCCTCAGCCCTGTGTAGCTGCTCCCCTGGCCTGGGAGGAAAAGCTGCTGCTCTGGCATCTCCTAAAGCCTGGGCAGGTTTTAGTGCTGCTCCTCATTTATGGTGACAACTCCAGGAGTGGCCGCGTTGTCTGTTTGTTGTCTGGGCAGGCTGCCATGTGGGAAGGGGTCAGGATTTGCAAAATCTCCTCCAGCATCACCACAACAGGTTGTGAAATACTTGCAGCACCTGCAAGTCATGCAAGCCTGGGATCTGACAGGACACCGGCTTTTCCCCAAACAGAGGGAAAAAACAGCATTTAAAACACTCAGAGACTGCTGAGGTCTGCTGTCAGGGTCAAATGTCAGGTTTTTAAATATCTTTACAAAGGCCTTCAGTGTTGCCTGGAGGTTCTGGGGTTTTTTTAAGCCTGCCATTGATCCCTTGGACAGAAGTGATCAGGAACATCTCCTGGAGGCACAGCAGCCTGTGGCACTGGGCTGGGGGCACATTGCAGCCCAACTCATGGAGGAACCTCCTTCTCTGAACAGGATCCCAGAATGGTTTTGTGCTTGGAGGGACCTTAAAGTTCATCTTGTTCCCCCCCCTGCCAGAGGCAGGGACGCCTTCCACTATCCCAGGGTGCTCCAAGCCCCATCCAGCCTGGCCTAGGACACTTGCAGGGATGGGGCAGCTATTCCCTTCAGCACCCCAGGAAATTCCCTTTCTTTGGAATGCAGTTAATCTGGATACGGGCTGCCTTTGTAAGACAGAGGTTTGGGTGCATGATTTATAAAGGATGGTAATAAAACAGACTGCACATTTTAGATCTTAATAAAACGGCGATGTCTTTTGTTTGATTTTATGGACAAATTTTATTAACTTAATACCTTTGTACCAGAGAGGTCTGACAGGCTTCTTATGGCTGAGAGCTCTCCTGAGCAGCAGCAGCAGCAGATCAGAAACATTTAGTGCCTGGCAGCAGGAGATCACAAACCCCTTGCAAATCCATCCCCCTCAGGTGGGGCAGGGCTGGGAAGGAGCTGCAGGAGAGGTGGAATCACAGAATTATGGAATGGTTTGGGTTGGGAGGGACCTTCAAGACTATCCTGTTCCTCCTGCTGTGGGCAGGGACACCTTCCACTGTCCCAGGCTGCTCCAAGCCCCGTCCAGCTTGGCCTTGGACGCTGCCAGGGATCCAGGGGCAGCCACAGCTTCTCTGGAGGAGCCGCTGGCCTGGAGCCACCCCAGCTGTCAGCCAGGGCTGGCAGCACTCGGGGACAGCTGGTGCCTGGGAGCGCCGGGAATTAGGAACGGTTTGCTAACAAACCTCATTCCAAGCCATAATCAGCAGCGCTCAAGCACCCATCCACAGCCTCCCTGTGTCCCACCCCCACACCTCACATCAGAGAGTGTTACCCAAAAATACGGGGATGAGTCCTGCCTGTGGGGCTGGGACAGAGGGATATCCCTGCTGGAGGACTCGGGATGGGTTTGGGATGAGACCATGGCAGCCGTGGGTGGGAGGCCCTTGGGGACACCCCAGAAACAGCTCTGCTTGCCCTGCCCATCCCAGCTTCTCCCTCCAAGGGAAAAAATCCAGGTGAGAGCAACAGGTCCCAGTGCACTGCCCTTCCTCATCCCAGCTGGCTCAGAGATGTGTTTATCTGCTGCTAATCATCCAAATGATTTGAATCTTCTCTAGGACTAGGCCCAGCTCCCCTTTGTGAGTGATCCACCACCCATTTGTGCCTGCCTCGTTAAGTTAATTTCTGAGGTGCTGATTCTGACACTTGTGTGCAAGATTTTGTACCCTCCACCATGGCCATGGGATGAGGGAAATGGCCTCGGGGAGCTTCCCCACCAGGAATAGCCATGGGATTTATGGTGTTTTCCTTGGAGAGCTTCATCCCCATGCATAACCCAGCCCGTACAGAGATCATCTGTGTGGTTTTAATCTGCTCTTTCCTGCAGGCAGGACAATGCCAGCAGACATGGGAGGGTGGTGGGGTTTGATTGGGACCCAAGCCCCATCCCAAGGTATCCACACTGCTGAAGGACACAGCCAACATCCTCCTCCCTTGTACTCCAGGGTTAAAAAAAAGTGGGGGGGGGGAAGGGAAGAGAGAGCAGCATTCTCGTTTTGTTGCCATAGCAGCCTTCTGGATTATTTAGACTGATAGCATTTGTAAAAATTCAACAAAGGGTAAAGGATCACTTGGAAATGGGAGCAGATGTAACAGTGCATGCCATATGCCACTGGGAAAAAAAATCTATTGGCAAAGGCAGCATCATCAGAATGAAAGCCTAACCCATATTGTGCCACAGAAAATGTCACTTTCTCTAGATTACAGGGTAGAGCTATGAAGCAGAGAAATTCTGTTCACATGTATAATTGCTGAAAGCCGTCCCCAGCACAGAGCTGCGGGGAGGTGGGCTCGCCTCCCCTCCAGGACTTGATGAACCACCATGTGACACAAAGGAAAGGTTGTTAACATTAAAAATTAATTAACCCTCACACGCAGCTTAATGGAACTCATTCCTGAGAAATCCTGCCCGCACAGTGGTTGAATTATAATTACTCTGTGAGTAACAGAGCCCGTGGAAAGCTGCTGGCTTTACACCCTGAGCTGCTGCTGCAGCAAGCCCTGCAATAATGACAGAGCCTCTCGGAGCACCAGATCAAACCAAAGAGCTGCTGTAGGCTCCAGAACACCTGATGGTGCTCAGGGGAGTTATCCTGGGCAGGTGTCAAGGCAAAATCCTCCCGGCCCCCTGGAAGGAGGGGACTGGAGGTGAGAGGCTGGCGAGGAGTGGGGAGGCTGTGGATGAGGGGGAGCTGCTCCCCAGCATCAGCCTCGTCCCACTGCTCCTGGAAAGCACAGCCCAGTGCTCCTCGTGGATCCAGCTAACACCAGAGTCCTGCCAGAAAGGCACATGAGGGGTGGACAGAGGCCAGCACATCCAGTACGTGGATGGATGAGGTTGGACAGAGCTTGGAGCAACCTGGGGTAGTGGAAAGTGCTCCTTGCCCCTGCAGGGGGTTGGAATGAGATGAGTTTTAAGGTTCTTTCCAACCCAGACTATTCTGTGATTCTCTGATAATACTTGGGAGGATGAAGCCTGGCCAGGGAAAGCTCTGGTCTCACCTCCAGAACCCTTCTCTGAAGCTCCCTGCAATGGGAGGCAGATAAGCAGGAGCTCCCATTGCCACTCATCCAAGACTGCATGGGGCTTAAAAGGCTCTTGTTTATCAGATCCTCATTATGAAAGGGGTTATTAAATGCTCAGACCTTCCTACAGCAGGCTGGGTATCAATCCTGGCCATGCCCCTTTCCTTCCTTTTGCTGCTGCTGCAATTTTAAAATAAATAAATAAATCAGAATGGCCACGTAATTATAGGAAATGAAGACACACACATTAGGCTGGAGCAGCAGGGAATAATTATTTGCTGTCCTTCAGCACCCCAAAGCAAACAGGAGTGGAGGGGAGGCTTGCTGTGGGTAGGAGCTTCATGTTCCCCACCCTGGCACTGGCACAGGACCAAGCCCTGGCAGCCAGGGACGGGAAGCAGACACCAGGGACGGGTGGTTTGGCACAACCATGAGAGCCAAAACCATGCACAGAAGGGAGGGAAGGGCATGGCCAGAGGCACAGCAGGGATGGAGATGGGGAATGGAGCAGAAATATTCCAAAGTGGAGCACACAGAGCCCCTGAGTCATCCCGAGCAGGAAGCTCTCAGCCCCAGGACGTCGAGACACAAGGGCCGGCCCCCGCAGCTCCTCAGGTGCCCATGGGGGTGGGACATCACCAAAGCCAGCCCTGAGGCCAGCAAAACTCACCTCATCTACAATTTCCAAGGAAAAAAGTTGCTTTATTAAATTACCAGCCTGTGGAAAATGTATATCCTGTTCCTCTCGAGAGGAGAGAGACCCATAAAATTTGGGCTCGTTTTGACAAGATACCTTCAATGAGTGTAAATCACTCATGGGTTGATTAACTTCTCTTCTTAGGCAATTCTGCAAGTTAAATGACAAAGCTTCCTCTCCTCCTGAAGGCTTTTACTCAACTTGTAATGAATCCAGGTATACTAATGCCTTTCTTTTTTATTATTATTACAGAGCCAAGGCAGCATGGCAGCGTTACTGCCTGGGAGCTGTTTGTCATTGTACAGGACACCACTCGCTGTTTACCTTGTTTTCTCCTCAAATACCAGCAAATTAAAAAAAAAATGGAAAGAGAATTTCATCTACCATGACAAACAATGCCATTTTTTGATACATATGCAAAACAGCAAATGAGGCATTTGCTGATGCTCTTCCATTTACGACACAAAAAGGATGGGATGCTGGATATGGCCTCTGGGAGCAGCACAGGAGGGAGGGGTGGATGGGGTTGCCAGAACCAAAATATGATAAAAATACTGTAAATCCCCAGAAAACTCAGAAATTCCCTGAACTGGCCACAGACAGTTTATATCTGTGATAGCAGTGGCAGAAAATTCCCACAGGGCTGGGAGCTAGGCAGCCCCCTGCCCATGGGGTATTCATCTCCTGGCCCTGTCCTGCCTCTAACCCACATGGCTTGTCCCTGCTGAGATGCTGAGGCACTGAAAATGAAGATTTCAGGCTGCTCAGTGAGAGGAATGACGGATTTGTCTTTTCAAACAAGCTGTGGCTCTGCTGGTAGATAAAACCAGCACTGAGAGATAAAAGAAACAATGGGAAGGATTTCACTGACTGATGAATGGAAAAAGATATTTGCCTCTACAAACAAACTGTAAGTTTGCTGATAAATGAAATTGGATATTGAAAGATGAAAGAAGCAATGGGAAAAACCCTAAATTCCATAAGAATTAAAAATTAAAAAGGAGGGTTATACATTAGAGGGGAATCTTAGGTATTAGGTGTTCCGGGCAGTTTGTACCTCTCAAGTACCTCAGCCAATGGGGAAAGAGAGGGAAATGCAGCTGGGAAATTGGGATAAAAAGGAGGCTGCATCCTCCAAAAATTCAAGAGACCCCAGGGGAATGCCCCATGGTCTCTCCCTTTATTCAAATAAAGTAAAAGGACTCCTCTGTCTCCTTTTTAGACCTTAACCTCTGGTGTTTGTGGATTAATTTTCCTGACATCAGGAACTATTTTGATTCAAGGCATAATTATTTGAAACAGCACTTATGTGCTTAGTGAAACTCAGAGACACCTCCCAAGCCCTGTCTGCAGGGAACACGATGGAGCATCCCAGGCTATCACCTGTGGCATTCGGGACCACCCCAGTGGCTGGGGGAGTCTTGTTTCCTTTGTGACTGAAGGAGGAGGATGCACATTCTGTTCCTGGCTCTGCACACCTTCATCCCAAGTGCTAAACCAGTGTTTTCCCCTGGGAAGCTGCCTCCAGGGTGAAGGAACTCATTTCATCTCCTCAGCTTCACCTGCACCATTTTGCCTGTGAAAACACCATGGGTAAAAAAAAAAAATTAAAAAAAAACTTTATGTGTGTGTTCTACTCATGTTTGAAAGTCTGCAATGTAAAATATAATAACTTTTAAGCCTACTTGCAGCAACATTTCTCTCATGCAGGGCAAAGAGCTGGGGCTGGGGCTGCTCCCCTGCTCCTCTTCCCTGCAGAAATTCAGATAAAAAAGGGAAAGAAAGTCCTGCAGCTTCCTACACCAGGCTCAGGCAGAGCAGGGATGGGCTGTTAACACAGAGGAGTGATCCTGCGAGCTGCTGGAATGTTTTCTTGGATTGACAAATAACNAGGGATGGATGGATGGATGGATGGATGGATGGATGGGCACCCACCCTGACAAGGGCAGCTTCTCAGCGAGGCTGGCAAAGCCTCTCACACCTCGTATGGAAAGTCCAAGTATCTCTGTGATAACTTTGATAAATCATGGAGTTCATCCTCAAAAATAAACTCTGTCAAGGAAAGCTGATAGCAATAAAGGAGTTATGAGAGGAAAGGAAATTTGCCATTCAGAGAGAGATAACCTTGCAAATACTCTGTATTCCTGCCGCAGAAAGAACAGAACCGACACGCTCCCTGCTCTCCCGCCTATTCCAAAGAATCCGAGCTTTTCCACAAGCTGTGAAAAGGATCGTGCTTTATCTGCTCCTTCCCAGGTTCAGCTGAGGTTTCAGCAGGAGCTTGCTGAACCATCAGTGCCTGCAATTAACACTTGCAACTATTTTTACAGCGGGATCTGGGCTGGGTGTTGGAGAGCCCCCGGAGAGAGGCTCCGGCGCAGAGCGGGCGCGGCTTCGGCAGGAGCATCACCCCGACTCCACAGGCTGCTCCCGCCCTTCCATCCCCGCAGTGCTCGTGGGGGAGCCCTGCAAGCCTCTAATCTCAGCCTAACCCTTAGGGGGACCCTACTGGGGACCCTAAACCCCGGGCTCGGTGTGGTCCTCACTCCCTGCTGAGAGCGCGGCCAAGCGCTGCTGCCCTCTGAGCATCATCACCGAACAGAGCTCGGGACATCCAGAGCCCTGGGGTTGGAAATTCGTCAAAAAAGGCCTCCAGGTGTAATTTGGGCTGCAAGGCAGCCAGCCTAGAAAGAAGGGGCTGGGGCCTGAGGGCTCTGCTGCAAGCTGGGGTGGGGGAAGGCTCTGGGCTGCGCAGAGCTGAGCTCTCCTAGCAGGGAGTTTGGGAGCAAGGGAAGATTGTGCGCAGGACTGCTGAGGGAGGCTATGAGAGGCTGTCCTAAGGATGAGATGCTGGTTTATTTTGTAGCAGAGTAAACCCCGTGTGGCTTCATGGAGCTCTCCAGCTTTACTCCAGGTCCCTCAGCCAGGACATGCTGCCCACTGCAGGTACAAATGTGTCCTCTCGTGAGGTGTCAGACACTCTACATAAGCAGAAGCAGCACTCTGGGCCTGGAAGCTGTGGATGGGTAAGTCTGGAACTGAATACACAACCCGAGGCCGTCTCTGGGGTACCCCAAGTCTCTGGTGCTATGGGGGTGATGGTGAACACAAAACCAGAGGTGATGTCCAGCGCTGTTACCCAGGCTGAGGATGTGAAGAACGTTTTATTATTCAGTTCCTGGAGGGACCCAAGTGTAGACAGCAGGTCATGCTGTGGATCACTCACAGCCACGATGACATTTTTTGCCTCTTTCTTTTTGGCAGGCTCTGCAGAGCCAATGACCACTCACCCTGCCCCAAAGGGCACTTGCTGGAAAGCCACAGGTCTAGCAGGAATTAGTAAAAGCTTTCAATACAGTTTTCTTTTTGGTATAAACCCAAGAGAAGCTCCACTGTGAGTGGCAGGAGGCAGGATGGGAGGCATGGAATGAGAGGAAGGTTTCAGGGCTGCACTGTCCCACAGGAACACTGCATACACCACCTCCAACTAATTTAATTTGGGGAGGGAAGGGGCTATATTTGTATTTGTGGCAGTATCTCACACCCCTTCAGTGGCAAGAAGGGGCTCCCTCTCCTCCCTCAGCAGCCTTATTCCCTGGCAGCCACGATCCAATGATTCTGCTTTTTAATCTGCCTGGGAGAAGGGGGATAATTAGTAACAAAGCACACGTGCTAAGAACATGCAATTATAACCATTGGGTTATAATTTATGTCTTATCCTTCTGTGCAAAGTAATTAATATAGTAAAAGACTATTTATACCTAAGTGAGTAGAAAGCAAAGTTAGCTCTGCTCAGTGATGGGACCCAGCTGAACGACCATGCCCAAAAGTGGCTGGAGGCTGGAAACCCAGGCAGAGACAGAAATTCCTGAGGGAACAGGAACTGGTGTTTGGGAAAGCCTCCTCTTCTGGGCACCTTACAGTGGAGGAAAAGCTGGTCCCACTCTGCCTTTCCTCTGCTCCCACTGTAGCTCCTCTTTGGGGCAGGGGCTGCCTTGTGGGGTGGGTCTGACCCTGGCTGAGGTTTTGGGCTTTATTTTGGGTTTGAGATTTACTGAAGAATAATTTAGAGTCGTTGTTTCCCACCCAGTAGCCGGGTTTCCCTGTTTTCTGGCCATGAGCCTGGAGCAAGCAAGGTGAGGGCTGGCCCACCCGGGCTTCCAGCTGCCACCAGCAGGGAGGTGTAGGCCAGAGTGTGGGGCAGCAGGGACAGGGGTCTCAGCCAAGCACCAGTGCCACTGGGAAAGGAAACTGGGACCAGCAACCAGCAAGTTGTTGGGACCAGCAACCAGCTCTAAATACAGTCATGCCCATGCAACAGTTGGAGCAAATTAGCAGGGACTAATTTCTTTCTGACGATGCACGAGCAGTCAGGACCTTGCAGTTTAATGAGTTTTTCCCCCTCAGCTCTGGCCTCGCAGCTGGTCCCCACCAGCATCAGTTCAACATGTACATTTTTATTAAAAATCACGGTGAACTCCTGCCAGGTCACAGAAATGGGGAACTATTAACCCTCAGTGTCCCAGGGAAAGCTGGAACATGCCCAAGGAGCCCGGGGATAAGGTTTCCTCACCCTGCCCCTGCTGTTTCTGGAGCTGTAAGCCTCACGGGCAGAGGATGAAGGCAGCAGGGATCAATGAAGCCTCTCCCCAGCAGGACCCCCTCTGTCCAGGCTCAGAGGCAGATTTTGTGTTCCTTGGCTCTGTTTCCATGGCAATTTGCTTGGGAGCACCTCTGCAGAGGGAGCATCCCCAGGGGATGGACCTGGGAGCAGAATGGGCTGGACACAGGGCAAGGGTGCTGCTGCTGGTGGATTTGTGCATGGAAAATGTGGGGAAAGAGCAGGCACTTGGACTTCCACTTCGATTTTTTCTTTCAATTCAACTTCCAAACTGCTGCTTTTCTCCTGTGCTGGTGGGATTTGCCGTGTTCACCCCAGCTCCCACCCAGCTGCTCTCTCCTCTGTGTCCCACCTGGGCATGGAGGAGCCATTTTAGCCAGTAAGTCCCAAAGTAAAGGACCAAACACTGCTGCCAGCCCATGACATGGACAAATCAGCCAGGCAGGAGCATGAAGACATTGGCTTGGGCACCAAAACAGCTGAGGGGGTTCACCACTGCCATAACCCATGTCTATCCAAGGCAAAACTCAGATGCAAAATAAAGGTGTGCCCGGAAACAAACCTCAGCAGCAGAAGCCACGTTTTAGAGCCACCAGAGTACCCAGCAGTGATGCAGCTGTGGGGACAGAGCCTCTACCTGAAACGCACTCAGGGAAACTCCCTCAGTCCAAGGGGTGGAGGGGTTTAGCCCAGTTTGGCAAGGGGTGGAGGTTTGGCAGTGGCTCAGGTGTTCCTGTGCCGGCCCTCCAGCAGCTCCAGCTGCTTCCTGACCCACTCAAGCCCCTCTGGCACAGGGGTTCTGCCAGCCCCAGATGGGATCCTGCAGGGATAAAGGAGAAAAGAGGGACAAAGGGGTGCATGTGAGGCAGCTGGATCTGTGCTGGGTGCTGAGTGACCCGGGGGAGGTCACGGTCCCATGCAGGCAGCAGGTCCCTCATGCCCTGGCTGTGCAGGACCCCCCCCAGCCTCTCCATGGGGTGCTGCTGCTGGAGTCACCTGGGGCAGGGGTCACAGTCAGAGCCTGAGGCCTGGTTTCTGCTGCTGGACCAGGACTGAGCATTTCATCCCTGGAGCAAAATCAGGTATGAGAAAGCAAAAATAACTTGGGGCAGGTGGCCGAGGAACAGATAGATAGGCTTTGCTTTCTTTTTTCTGGCCCAGCCTGCTTCCAGAGTAATTTGCAAAAACCCTTTGACAGTCATTCTCCCTGCAAGAAGAATTGGCTTTTTTACAGATTATTAAAGGATTATTGCTCTTTGACAGTGCTGTAGACACACAGGTGTTGTGGTGGCAGTGCAGATAAACAGTCGTGTCCATCTGGCTGCAGGTCTGCCTTGGCTTGACCAGCCCTGGGGTGTGACATTGGACTGATGACCCTGAGTGTGAGCATCATCACCTCCTGGAACAGCACTTGCCCCTCAGCTTTGTCCATCGTGGCTCTGGAGCTCATCAGCACCATGGTGGCACTCAGTTTGTGCCCTTGGCACCAAGTCCTCACACACACATCTCACCTGGGGCAATTGTGCTTCTCCTAAAGGTCACTGCCATGAGTCAGGGTGATTTCTTCTCCCTCCAGGCCTCCTGAAATCCATGAAGCTCCTTCAGCAGGGAGAGATGAGCATTAAGGATTGCAAAAGGATGTGCCAAACACTAGCAGAGAAGTGAGTATTTTAAATTCTTTGCAGCGCTGTAAAGATGGGGAATTCAGCAGCAGGCTCTCAGGGGCCCCGGCTGGTGGTGGGTTTTGCTGCTCCCTGGTTCTGGGATTTGCAGAGACACAGCCACTCCCTTCTCCCCCTTCAGTGAGGAAGCATGAAGCACTGAAAGACACCCAGCTCTGTGCAGTGCCTCTGCTCAGCTGCTGCCCTAGGCTCGAGTGCTTCTCGACAGTTCTGGTGGCCATGGGAGGTACTTGTCAGCAGATGCTCCTCACTGCTGCTTCCAGAAATTGTGCTATAAAGCACTGTAATGAAAAATTGATAGAAAGAGGCCTCCAAACACTGCTCTGCCAGCAAATGCCTGCTCCCTGGGTTTCCTTCCCTCCCTTTCCTTCCCTCAGCCTCTTTGCAGAGGAGGCATACGAGACAGTGGTGATGCTGCAGAGCATCAACCCCTTGAAGGACCATCCAATGCCCCAAGAGCAGACCTGGGATGGCTTCTGCTGCTTTACAGCTGAGCTCAGCACAGGGCAAGGTGCAGCCTGTGGTGTGAAACCCCATTTTCATTCACAGCCCTGCCAGGGAGCTCATTAGTCTGCATTCTCCTGGAACAGACCCGTGGTGCAGCCTGTGGGCTGTGGTGTGTGTGCCCCCAGGGCTGAGTAGGGAGCAAATGACTCAGTGGTGCTCCTGCTGAGCAGCATCTTCCTGCCCATCATCCCCAAGTGGGCTTTTCCCATGTGGAAACTGGGGCAGAGCAATCAACAAGCCTGGGATGAAGGGCAGGGAAGCAGAAACAGCTGTTGTGCCCAGCATGTCACTCCTGATGATCAACAGCTTTGATAAACGCTTGCTGAATTGATCCAAGGGAGAGGAAACCCCCTTAGGTCTGTGGTTTAATGGCCCTGTTTTCACAGCTATGCTGAGATTGCTCTGACCCCAGAGGAACTGCTCCCTCACTGCCCAGAACCTGCAGGACCCACTCCTCACGAGGTGCAGAATCCAGAGCCAGCACGTGTGCATTGGTGGCTGGGCCCAGGTTGGGCCAAGCACCCCATCTCAGATAGGGTTTGGTACCCAGCCACAGCCTCTGCTCCTGCATCCTCTGCTCTCACCAACACATCCCTGCGCCCCAACATCCAGAAAATCACCAGGAAGGGAAAGATTTTGGAATACAGCCACGGCTGGGAGCGCTGGTGGCACGGTGCCTTTGCAGCACTGCTCTTTGTCCTCCTGCCAGCGGCACCGAAAGCCTCCAAGAGGATTCTCCAAGGCCAGCGGCTGCAGATGCGAGGGCAAAAGCCAAGCAGCACTCAGAGCTGACAGCTTTGCATCTGGCTTCTGCTCTGAAGGAAGTAATTAACAGGAATAATCACCCAGGAGCAGCAGCACGCCTGGGAGGGGAGCAGGGTTCGTCATCACCAGCTGATGCTGGACAGGGGGATGGTACCACCTTCTCCAGGGGCAGCAACAGCAAAAGGCAGATGAATGCAAAAATCCCGGGAAAAGGAGGGAAAAGAAGATTCCAGGCAGAGCCTGAGGAGTTTTCCTCCACACCAGGCACTGACTGGGCAGATTTTTCAGAAGAGATTAAATAATTCAGTGGTGGGGAAGCAGCACCATCATGTTCTGAATCTCGTCTTGCAGAGCAGGGATCAGCTGCCCCAGCTCCTGGTGTGGTGATCAGGGCACTAAGGGTGAGGTAAGGGAGAGGAAAAGTTCCCCTGTGGATTTGCTGGCTGTCCCCATCACTGGGAGCCCTGAAAAGGAGCAGGGCCAGACCTGGCACTCATTACCTCCTGTCCCATTTGCTCTGCAGCCCGGTGGCACCTCCCACTGCACCAGCCTTGCTATGTGGTCACAAAACTCCTCCTCACCTGGCTGACACCTGCAACCCCCACAAGGGAGCATAAAAATCCTAATAAAATTAAATGAAAGCACTCAAAGCATTCCTGGGAGCTTGCAGGCACCCATCTTCCATGCTGCCAGCCACGCTGGGAGTTGGGTGTGCTCCCCAAATGCCACCCCATGAGGGGACAACATCAGGTACCAGCAGCAGGATCCAGGATGCTGTGTGGGGACATGGAGCCTTTTGAGGCCCAGTGGAGAGTGGCAGCCACTCTGCCTCTCCAGCCTTGCCAGAAGACTTGCAGATGGATGTTAAAGGCACTTAAGTTTTAATTTTTTACAGTGTCTGACAGTTTATTTTTTAATTAGAGCTGTGCCTGTGTGGGAAGGGCTGGAGCTGTTGCTCCGGTGGCTGCGCTGCCCTGGCAGATGCTGGTGGTTGTGTTTCACCCACAGGTTTGGGAAAAGGGGCAGGATGGCCTCTGGGGGCACAGCCCTTTCCTGTTTATTTCAGTAAAAACGCTCAGAATGCCATCTGTACTGAGTCGATTTCCTAAGAAAAAAGAACTGAAGAAACTCCTCCAGGCTCCATCACCTCCAAGACACCAGATACAACAAGCCATTAAAACCCATCTCTTGCACTTACAAGTGGCATTACACACGGTGCAGCCCTGGAAGGGCCCTTCTAGCGCTTCTGGGGAGAAGTAGGATGAAAACTCAGCCCAGGAGCTGCTGGCCCATTTCTGGGAAAGAGAAGCTGGAAAGCTCCTGTTTTGGGTGCCCCAGCACAAGGCAGTGGGGGCTGCTGGAGCAGTTGCCCCTTGCTTTGCCTTTCACACCAGCCCTGCTCTCAGCCAGTCGCTAAAACCAGGCATGAAACAGACTTAATTACGTTAGCAAATGGCTCCCAGGAAATAATTAACTCTTTTATGGAAGTGACCTCATTAGGCACCATTAAACCGGGCAGAAATGGAGCCATCTGGTGCCTCTGACATCACTGCTCCAGCAAGGGCTGGGATGCATCCACGTCCATCCCAGGGTTCACTCGGGGGTGATTTTCCTGTCCCCACGGCCTGATCCCAACACACGTGTCCACATCTGTGCTGAAGGACCCTGAGTGACCAGCACAGGCACAGGAGAGCCTGTGCCAGGGAAGTTCACAACCAGTTCCTGATCCAGGAGATGCAAGTCCTGCACGGACCTGCGGCACAGTGGCTTTGACAGAGGGAAGGTGGAAGAACACAGGTGAAATCCTGGAGGAGTCAGGGCTGCCTAGGCTGGGAACACATCTAAATCAATAATCAGGCAGCCCAGCATAAATGGGGATAATTAATTACCTTTACTGCATTATTTATTATTGCAGGGATTTATCATTTTCTACAATGATTCATTATTTTCTGCTTGCTCCCTTCTGCAGCTCCTAATCCTTGGTGCTGAGTCAACTCCAGCCCTGGGCAAATGTCTCACCAGGGAAAAGCAGCCCTACAAAACTGCTGGGAAAGCAGGTTGGTGTCCAGCATGCCTGCATGTCATCCTGCTCCTCAGCCAGGGAAAACGAGCAGCCCCTTCTTTGGAGGGGGAGTGAGTAGCTGATGGTTGTGTGGATGTGCTGCACCCTCACCTGTGAATGGCTCTCATGGGGGTGAGGAGAGGGGGGCAGAAAGAGCCCGAGCACCTTCCTCAAAACATCTGAACCCGTATTTGTGGAAAAGTTGTTGAAACTGAAGGAGGAGGGTGGGCAGTGGGGTAGGATGGGGCTGCGGGATGACTCGGCACCGCGGGACGAGCCGAGCCCGGTCCTTAGCTGGAGGCAGGAGGCAGCAGACGGAGCAAACCGAGGGCCTTGATGCCCCTGCCTGAGCCCCCCAGCAGCCCGGGAACCTGCAGGTGGAAGTTAGGGAGCAGCAGTGCCTCAGCGTGAGCATGAAAGAACACAGCTGGAAAGTGACTCTTGCTCCCCGTCTCCCATCACTGAGGCTGAAGTCGGCTGTGATCACGTTCTACCGGAGAAAACATCAATATTTGACCCATCACCTGCGGGCGGCCCCAGGGGCTGGGAGCACTCTGCTTTTAACACAATAAATGCCATTTACTGCACCCATTGCTGGGGACAGTCAGGGATATTTGCAGTTTCCTGGCTTGAAGCTGCTCCAGTCTCAGCTTCCACAGCAGGACCCCGCTGGTCCCTGCCCCCCATGGCCCCACGGGCAGCACCCAGCAACTGGGGTTGGCTAAATCTGGGGTGCCCTGGGCTCAGCCCACTTGGCACCCACGGCAGCAGGACAGCCTGCAAAGTCTTCCTTGCCTGGCCAGTCACTCTGCACTCAAAAAGACTCTTCTAAGTTTGGATACAATGAGAAGATCTTTTCTAGACAGCTGGGAATAAACTGGGTGACTGGGTTATTTTTCTCCGGGTGTGTTGGTCCCTGTGAGACACAGCAGCTGATGTCAGGGCTGGTGGCTCGTCCTGCTTGTCACTCCCAGAGCCCCGTGTGGGGAGCAGGGAGATCGGGAGAAGGGATAGAGCCTCGGGGAGCAGGGACGGGAGCAGAGATAGAGCCTCGGGGAGCTGCTGGGAGAGGGGATGGGAGCAGGGATGGAGCCTCGGGGAGCTGCCGGGAGAGGGGATGGGAGCAGGGATGGAGCCTCGGGGAACTGCCGGGAGAGGGGATGGGAGCAGGGATGGAGCCTCGGGGAGCTGCACGGCGAAGCAGCAGGGAATAGGACGTGAGGGATGCTGACAGATGACTCCGGGCTCATCAATTCTGCAGGATGCAGGAGCCAGCGTGGCTGGCAGGGCAGCGGGTGGCTCCACAGCCAGGTTTCCCAGCGAGCTCCGGGAAGAGGCTCGGCAGCGCTGCGAGCGATTGCCATCTAGAGGTTTTTTGGAAAGCAGTGCCTTCGACCCTACGAGCACAGCCCGAGCCGTCAGCACCAGCCCGGGTGACGCCGGGGGCTCCTCCGGGACTGGAGGTGGCCGTGACGCCCCAGGACACCCCCCGCCCCTGCACGGTGGCGCTGGGGTGGCTGTGTCGGGTCAGACCACGAAAGAAAAGCTGCTTGTGGCTGGGTTTGGCAGCCCCTGGGATAGAATCATGGAATATTAAAGGTTGGAATGGGACCTTAAAGATCATCTAGTCTCAAACCCCCCTGCCATGAGTAGGGGCATCTTCCTCTATCCCAGCATGCTCCAAGCCCCAATGTCCAGCCTGGCCTTGGACACTTCCAGGGATCCAGGGACAGCCACAGCTTCTCTGGGCACCCTGTGCCAGGGCCTGCCCACCCTCACAGGGAAAGAAATTCTTTCCAATTTCTAACCTAAATTTCTCCTCTTTTAATTTTTACCCATTCCCCCTTGTCCTGTCAGTACAGGACGATGGGGCCAAGAGGCTGTGTGCAGAAAAGACAAGCTGCCCTGAGCCAGGTGATGTGGGCAGAGCCTGTGGCACCCACGGGGATGTTCTGTGTCTGTTCCCAAGCCATGGGCAGCCACCGAATTTTGACCTCTCTGCCCAGGGATGGGTGTGGGCTCTGCTTCTTCGTGAGGTGGTGAAGTGCAAAGATGCTCCAAAAAGGATTAGCTCACAAAGATGCCGCCCCCAGACCCACATCATCTCAGTATTGCATTGCTTGTAAAGGGGTTTTTTTGTGGCACGCCGGCAAAACTCTGTCCTCTGGCAGTCCGTGCAGCCTCCGTTCTCAGGTTTTGATGTGCTCAGCGAGACGGGTGCGGGGTGGGTTTGATTTGATTTTTTCTTTTTTTTTTTTTAAAGTTAATTACATTTGAGGCTTCCCTGCTCCTTGGTGTCCCCACGGAGCCCCCGCCCGCTCTCCCGGGGCAGCGCTGCCTTTCCTGCCTCCTTCAGCCCCAGCATTTTGCAGCTACGTGTGACCCAAGCAGGCAGCGATTGCTTTCAGAAGCACAGATGAATTCGATAAGGGCGTGGCGAGACTTTGAAAGCGTGGCTGCCTTGTGGCCCCTCCGGGCCCGGGGCTGTTTCCTCACCGAGGTTTGCGATGCTGAGGGCTCTGTCCGTGCCCGGCGCCGGGACCCCGGCCAGCAGCGCGGACCCCGCCAGTGCTGTTCAGGTGAGAAATGGGCCGTGCCTCTCATCCGACTGCTCTGCGAAGCGTGAAATGCTCGTTTATTTAAAAGCACGAGAGTCAGCAGTCAGTTGCTTTATGTTCCATGCTGTGCTGAGCTGCAGGTGGAAATGCACCCAAAAGCTCAAATCCCGCTGTTAAACTAATGTATTTTGCTTGAACCTCGAGGAAAAACGCTGCTTTCCAAAATCCCATTCTTCCCTTCCTTCATGCTAATAGAAGGAGGTGAGGAAGGTGCATTTGGCACAGGCCACAGCGATGCCTCTGGCACAGCTGCCACTGCGCCGTGGCTGGGGGGTCTCAGGGTGTCCTGTCCTGGCTCAGTCGGGTCTCCCTGAAGGGCTGGACACTGGAAAATGTGCTTTTCTTGCCGGTCTTGTGCCTGAGGGCTGGGTGGTGCCCATTGACCCACCTGCCCTGCCAAGGAGGGCCATGAGCAGCATTTTGTGTGGTTGCAATGCGGGGCACAGGGAGCAGCATCCCTGTGTTGGTGACGCCTCATGGCCCCCGTGCCCCAAGCCCCTGGTTTATAACCATAACAAATAATTACATGTTAGCATTGAGAGCTTTTCCTACACACGTGGTGCATGGTTGATTCAAGCCTCGTTTGCTCAGCCAATCCATAAAGAGCTTTGTTTACCCATCCAGCCATGGGGTATCTTTTTTTTTGAGGACTCAGCAGCAGCATTTGAGGGTTAAACCACCAAATCACCACCTGTGAGTGGAGCTGGCATGGCTGCTTATCCTCCCTCCTCCTGGTGCTTGAAGTGAAACAGAAATCTAGGTTTCATTATCACAATAGGCTGTGGGAAGGGTTAAATTTGGATTTTTGTGATGTGGGGTGTCACAGCAGCCTTGGTTTGGGCTGTGAGAGGGGGAGAGCAGACCCTGCCCACACTCCAGGTCAAACTGAGTTTGATTTGGCTGTGCCAGCTGGGCATCTCCAGCTCCTGTTTGTTCATTTACTCAGCTTTAACCTCCATTTTCTCCTCATGAGTTGTTCGCAGTTGCCACTAATGCGATTACTTTAATTTAAATTGATACTAGGAAGAAATTCTTCCCTGTGTGAGTGGTGAGGCCTTGGCACAGGGTGCCCAGAAAAGCTGAGGCTGCCCCTGGTTCTCTGGAAGTGTCCAAGCCCAGGTTGGATGGGGCTTGGAGCAGCCTGGGACAGTGGAAGGTGTCCCTGCCCCTGGTAGGGGAGTTTGGAACGAGATTCCTTCCAATCCAAACCATTCTGTGATTTTAACATTTGGGGAGCACTGGAGGTTTCTGGTTCTCCTTCCAAGGGCTTAATCTGGCAGTGAAAGGTTTCCCATCAGAAATTGTTTTGAGAGTGCAGGATTATGGTTTGCCCAGACTTTGGGGTTTTAAGTGCTGAAGAGTTCCAGGAATGTCACTTCTTAGCAGCAGGGACAGCAATTTCTGTCCCACTACACATCCCATCTCTGAGCCAGGCAAGCCCCACACTGGGATGGCTGAGAGGGCACCAGAGGCTTAGAAAAAAGGGAAAACAGAAGGATTGGGAATTGCTTAATTAGAAACAGTTTTCTCCTTTAATGTTCTGCAATTACTTTGAGGTCAGGAGAATTATTAGTAATATTAATCGCTGTATTTCCAGAGAACTAAAGTTAATAGAACCCTAATTGGGCCGTACCATCCAGCACTAATTGCTGAGTGCCAGCAGGCAGCTCATTAAAGTCTTCCAGCCCTCCTCCCTTGGCAAATCTTATTTCTTCTAAGTCCACATCCTAGGTAATGTGGCTGCAGAGGGTTAAAGTGTTGGGATAAGCACACCAGACCAACGAGGCTGAGGCTCTCAAGGATTCTGTCCCTGTTTTCAACCTTCCAGCCACACCAGTGACATCTCAGGCCTCTTGCCTTTGGCATGTGTCCCCAGGTGAGCAAGGAGAGGTGTTTGCTGCTGGAGGTGGGCCCAAGTGCAGATGTTGTGGCTCTGAACAGGCTGGAATCTCATTCCACAGGCAGGGACACCTTCCACTGTCCCAGGCTGCTCCAAGCCCCATCCAGCCTGGCTCTGGACACTTCCAGGGATCCAGGGACAGCCACAGCTTCTCTGGGCACCCTTTGCCAGGGCCTGCCCACCCTCACAGGAGAGAATTTCTTCCCAATATCCCATCTAAACCTACCCTCTGTCCCTTTGAAGCCATTTCCCCCTGTTCTATCACCACATACCCTTGTCCAAAGTCCCTCTGCAGCTCTTTTGGTCTCTTTTAGGTACTGGAGGGCTGGGTGCTCCAGCAGGGAAATGCTGGTGGTTCCCACAGGAGGACAGGACAGGGATTGTCCTCCTGCCAAAGGGGATGGATGTGCAGACAGGGATATTGTGGCTGTGAATGAACACGACCCAGGTGTCATCCTGCCCGAGCCGTGGTGCTCTGGGGTGACCAGCAAAGGAAAACCAACCGAAATACACACAAAACACTGGAATAAAGAACTGAAAAGCTGCAGACAGGAGGGGTTCTTTCTTAGTTTTTAGTTCTGAAATGCAGCAACAGGAAACAGAACGGTAGAGACATAATGAAGTTCCAAACCTGCCCATTTATGTTTGAAAAAAATGACTAGGGAGGAAAAGAAAGTTTCATCAGGTACAATTAGGTTCTCAAAATTACCAGTTTTTATAAATTGCATGTATTTATATGTGTGTATATATATACACACACACACATGTAAAAGCCTTATGTATAAAAGATTAGTGCTCCTTCTGGCAAGGCCTCAATGAAAATTTTCCTCTCCTGTTTACCTCCACAATACAAAGTGAAGATTATCTCATTCCAACGTCACTATATATAAATAGAACTGTAAAAGCACCTTCACAGGGCCAGTGTTTTGCTGCCATTTTGTATTATTCTTCCTTACAGAATTCAGAGAAATGCTCCAAAATATATAAAATGCTCCAATTTTGCCTTGGGGAGCAGGAAGGGGAGGCACAGAGCTGTCGCTGGGAAGGGTCCTGTGGCATTATGGAATTTTGCTTTTCTCCGGAGGTGTTTAACAGCAGTAACAGGCAAGACTTTACAATAAATAGAAAAATGCAGCCCTTGGGAATGTGCTGTACTCACTGTGCACTGTTTTAGCTTCTAACTCCCTCCTCCCACCCATGGGGCTGGCGTGGAATCAACCACTGCCTCCTTTGCACTTAGTGGGGATTGAGAGCAAAGGAGCTTTTTCTCCTAAAGGCTGGAGCCAGCTGAGAGTGGGGGGGAACCCAAACTAACCAAACCTAAACCACCAACATTTTCATTTTTATTCCCATTTAAGCCCCAGCTCTTGGCAGGCCGAGGAGCAGATGGGATTGAAGGAGGTGCCTTTCCCATGCAGGTGCTCAGCAGATGCAGCAGCAGAACAGGGATGGCCTCTGGGAGAGGTTTATGTCCAAGTGGGCTGGTCAGCAGGAGAGGTGAGGGCGCGTGGAATGCCAGTGAAATCCCAAATCCTCCCTGCGTGGCTCCTGGCTGCTCCCCACAGAGCAGGGGTTGGATCTCCGCTGCCCACACGGGCCTGTGAAATGCCCAAGTACTCCTCTCACACCCGCCTGCAGATGGGCCACACTTGTGTTATTAAATAAAGCAGCTATTAGCCAGCTCCTGGAGCTGTGGGAGATTGTCTGGCCAGGGTGGTTTTTTTGGTTTTGTTTTGGTTTGGGTTTTTTTGTGTGTGTGTGTGTGTGTGTGGTTTTTTTTTGGTCTTGTTTCTGCTCTGGCACGCCAGAGCCAGAGAGATTTATAGAAACAACATCAAAAGGCCTGAGAGTGGAGGGGATGGATGTGCTGAGCTGACCACTGGCCCCCGGATTTGTCAGGCTGGTATTTATTACAGCAGGGGAGGCGACAGCTACGTTAAGATCAAACTCAAAAGTCAACAGTGAAATTGCATCAAGGCTGATCACCTTCAAGCAGCTTCCCAGTAATCCCTGCTCCTTCCCTCCGACAGCACCATGACAGGGGAGAGAGAAATTAGGAGGCAGCAAAATGCACCAAGAATACGGGAACAAAAAGCACATGGGTCTAGTGAAGGCTGTGATGTGGAAAATACTCACGGGGCTGAAGGCTGCTCATGTGCTGATGCCCTCACATGTCTGGAAAAGGGTCCAGGCATCAAAGGAGAGGTGGCTGTCACCGAAGCTCAAAGTGCTGCTAATCTGACTGTTAAAAGGTGTGAGCTGTGGGCAGCTGCAGGGCCGGCCAGAGGGAAAAATAAATGGGGAAGCTTAAGGGAAGAGACTGGAATGACAATTACTTTATCCTGTAAAATCTCTGCTTAGGAGTTGAAAACTTAAAGACAGAGGCCAAGCAGTAGTGAGGACTAGGGAAGGTGAAGATTGTTTTTGTTTTGTATTCCTAAGCTTTTACTAAACAAATTTACTGCAAAACAAGCATATCAGTGGAAAAAAAGCTGAAAACACAGTATCCATTCTTTAAAAATACATGGATACACATTTACAAGACTTCTTAGTGCATATTTACACTGACTATTTTGTTTTCTTTCTAGAATTAAAGCTGCCATAAACCTTCAAAGACTTAAGGGCTGTTTCAACAGCTGAATTACAAAACAGCCCAGTCACAAATTACAAAATAAACCTGGATGGTTTAAATAAAGGGGGAAAGAATAAACCACGTGATTCACTTCAATATAGATTTATATAGAAAAGATTTATATAGAAAGATCATTCTCTTGACACACTGTCTATGGCTGTGAAATGGTAAACTTTTAGTATTTCAATTCATGCTTTGATATTTTGGGTCCTAAAGAGAAGCAGCTGCCTGGGCCCCTGTTAGAGCACAACCCTGCTGGGAGGGAAACTGCTGGGAGCCATTTGCCCCCCAAAAACTCTACGAGATGATAGTGGTGGGAACCAGACTCCAAAGGCAACTTAGGAGAGGATCTTTTTGAAAAGAAATGTATTTTCTTCATAAATACAGTACAATTACATTTTACAATGTCTTTTTACTTCCTAGACATAAAACCACTAACTTTTACAAAAGAGTTCCTATACAAATACATGAAAAGAGACACACACACACACACACCCAGCCTCCCTGGCACGGAGCAAGCCCGCAGCAGCACGGTGAATCCCGGGATAACCTGTGCCAGCCCCGGGGGGAGGAAGCTCAGGTATCCCGGGGTTTTCCTGCCCTGGGCACGCCGGGTTTGTCTCGGTGAAGGGCCTCGGTCCGGCCGGAGCCGCCGCTGGTGTCACACGTCCCACACGCCGCAGGCCCCGCCGGGGGCTCCCGGAGCAGGAGGCGTCCTTGGGAACGGGTCTGGCCTAAAACTCTGCCAGCTGCCCCCACTCAGGCACCCCAAAAACCGAAGCAAAGGCGATGCTCAGCTGCCAGCACAGACCACAGGGGCAGAACTTCAGCCCCGCCACCCGTGGTGACCTCGCCGTCCCTCTGCTGGCTCCTGAGGAACAACTCACACATCCCCTCGAGTCCTCAGACACTAAATCGCTGCCCTAAGACCCTCCAGGAGCTGCCAGGTAGGAGCTGTTTAATTTAATAACAACGCTGGGCCAGGTGGAACAGAAGTCTCTGGATCTCGGGCAGCTCCCCGAGCAGCCAAACCACCAAGGAACTGCCCAAGGGAAGGACTTGGGAGTTTGGCCTTTCTGTAAGCACTGAAAGGAAAGAGGAGAAATAACTAAACTTCATTTCCTTGTTTTGCTCTACAAAGAAGAATATGTGGCTTTCTTTATAAAAGCTACAATTCTGCTTCTAATACCCGAGTTTAAGAAAAACTCTTAGTCTAAAATTTTGGTTTGCAAAGGTCGTTGCAATCATTGTTAAAAACCACTTTCTACTAGAAATAAGCTCTACAGAAGGCAAAGAAACTAGGTGTGCAGTTTGTCTCCTTAAAGCAGTTTCTGTTTTAAAAACAAAATAAAAATCTGTACAGAGACTGAAGACTGTAGTACACATCTTCCTCAAAGCAAGCAGCTCGTTTACATTCACATCAGGATGGCTCTGAGGAAGCTCCAGGGGAAGAATAGATTCCTGATGGCTCCCAGTTTGTCAGCACAAGAAAATGACCTCCAACTTCCACAGCAAAGTTGTGGGGTTTTTGCTTTACTGTAAGAAATTGAAATTGCAAAATAGGTCAAAGAGCCCAGCCTAAGCAGTGTAAAACTGCACCATCTTCCAAAATTACTTCAATGGGCAAGGAACTGCCAAGGCTCCTGCAATCCTGATGGTTCAGGCTGTCAGAGACAGCTTGGCTTCCATTTCTGGAGGAGATAATTGCTGTATTTTATTCACAGAAAGCTATTATGTCCTTTCTGATTTGTAAAAATAAATTGCAGTGGCACTCCACTTGAAAACAATGAGCTGCAGGGAGGATAAACCAATTATTTTCACCTGAACAGCCAATACTGATTGGGGAAAATCAGTTATCTAAAAGAGATTTTATTTGTAAAAGATCCAAATTTTCCCAGACATTTTAGAATTAATGTGAATCAAGTGAGTTGTAACTGTTTATTTAGAGCCCTACAGTCGTAAAACTTCTTTCCAGATGCTGAGAAATACTTGTAAAGATGGAATATAACTTTTCCTGACTCTAAAGGAAAAGTATTCAAACATTTCTCCCCCCCTCTCATACAGACACTCAATGGCATTTGATTTCCCTTGTTCATTTTAAGCCAAACCCACAAAATATAATATAGGTATTTATGCTGAAATGGCAAAAAGATGGACACCTTGGGTTAATGAGAAAAGCTGCATTTTCAAAACTGAAATTGGAGGAGGAAGAGAAATCAAATTATCCAGGGTGGGCATTACTTCATAAAGTGGGATAAAATTAAGCCAAGAGAAATAAAAGCAAGACATCCACAGGGATGAGAATGAAGTGGCAGTGGACAGTGTGCCTAGAAAAGAGAGGGGAATGGTTCAGAGGGAAGGGATCTGGAACTGTCTGCAAAGACATTGTCCCACGGGGCAGAGCCAGGCCAGGCCTTGCAGGGCAGCTCTGCAGTGCCTGGGGCTGGCTGACGGAGGGGTTTGTGCCTGGCCAGTGCATCTCCCACCCCACCCTTTGCCACCTCTGCCTTCTGCAGGACTGGGAATATGGCCTGAAGATCCCTAACCAGCAGCAAATCTGCTAGAAATGATGGGAAGTGTTTTCCTTGGATTTTAAGCGATCATTATCAGAAGGAAAGCTCAGGGCTGACCTTTAGGCACCACCTGTGCAGAGAGAGGCACCTCCTCTCCTCTCCTCTCCTCCCACTGTGGAGCTCCTGTGATCCCTGTGGTCTGGTAAGGCCATTTCAATTGAACACCACAGCAGTAGTGTCAAACAGGAATTAAAGACATTCACCAGCTCTGTGGTAATTAATTGCTGGATTTCCTTATTTCTGGGGTGAAACGACCTGAAATGAAAATTTTGCTACTCTAATGCTGCACAGAAAGCTGAAACTAGCCAGGTTCCCAGTGTGTGACCACCGGCTAAGGAAATATGTTAAAATTCAAGTAAAAAAAAAAAAAAAAAGTAGTTTTTAACAGAAATTAATATTGAAGTGTTTTAATAAAATGCAAAGACAGTAACAAAAAAATACTCATGTACTTCTATTGGTCTTAATATCTCCTTATAGTTTCTGTAACCAAAGCACTGCTGGATCTGTGCTAGTTCCCAAAAATCTGGAAGTGAACCTCATAACTTTAATATGTAACTTTCTTCTGTAATACCTCTGGGGCTTTCTTTAAGCTGCTCTCTCCACTCAGATGAATTAAAGAAGTATTTTGAAAGGAGAGAATCTGCCACCTGGACCTTTGCATGGAGCTTCTCTTTAAAGCTCTACCTCTGAGGCTTTACTATGAGAAAGAGAATCCAGTCTCTCCAGAAAGGAGGAACATTCAAAGCTGAAGGGCATTTGAAATATAGAAAAGTCTGCTACAGAGAAAAATCTCCACAGATGCAGTAGATTAAGTTGTTAAATCTGAAAAACAACAGGGCTTCCACTTGAGCTACGGTAAATTTGAAGTAGTTCCACTAAAGCCAATGGAATTACGTCAGAAATCTGATCTAACAGATCAGGGCTGGGCCTGTAAATTCTCCTTATTAATTTATGTAAAACATGAATGCAATATATTATTTACTATCCACTGTACAAATTACTGAAAAAGTACTTAAGTATAAAAGTTTGGCAAATCTTGCAAAAGGAACTACAAATATGAAATGCGACATTAATCACCGGAGTCGTTTGTTCTAAGGATGAAATAATTAAAAAAGAAATTTGGGAAGTAAAAAAAAAACGTTACCACACTGAAAATGCAAATATTTTCAGCCTATGAACATGAAATACCTATTCTGAGTTCTTACACTGAGAGGAAAGAGGAAGTGAAAGGGAAATCTCCCTTGATCACAGCTCAGGTTTATAACAGCTTCCTAGAACACCTGTGTTCTAAAATCATTAAGTGATGCTCACAACGATGTCCCTGGTTCTGATCATTTTAAGGCCATTAAGCTCACCTTACTACATTCAAGCCAGACATGTAACCAGCACCCGTGAGAGCAGGTACTTCTGCTTAAGAGACTTTAAAAACACTGAAATGAAATATCAGATGTAGTGCACCTAAGGTCTAGTTTTTTTCTCCAGATGTTACCATATCCAGTATTTAAAAAATAAAAGGGGAAAAATTCCAAAGAACAAGTGTTACGGGTTTTTTATAATTTAGAACAAATTATAAATTAACCTGTCCAAACTTTTGAGACATAATATACAAGAGCAAACAGCTGAGTGTTCTTTTATTACTCAGGTACTACATTTTTTTTTTTTCCTAATAAAAACGTCTTTTAAAAATTTCTTGCTACTGTTATCCCAGCTCAGATCCTGGTACAGCCTTTCAGATGAGGTATTCTACCATCTCTCCATCTGGGAGGTCCTGCCCCACAGTCTGAACAGGGGCTTTTCTTTCAAGGGTGCTGGAGTGGAAGAGTGGCCCATCTATGTGATGAGGAAAAACAAGAGACAGACAATTAAAGGTGTAACTTCAATGAAGTTAGAAATATGACATTAACATTTTAAGCCATCTTGTATCATTGGCCAAAGACAGCTAGTAACTCATTTAGTTTTAAAAAATTCAATTCCTACATATGCAGCCAGACAAATTAAGCTATTTTATCAAATTCCCTTTGGGTACCTCCTGCTGATACACAAATCCACACAAAACTGGAGTGACTGCATTTAAACCAGTGCAGTCAGGGTAGATTTTCACCACCAGACCTGTTCTCCCTCGATACCCATTAAACAGCACAGCATGGGCAGGAGGCAGAGCCCAGCCAAATGCTCTCTGCCATAAAGAACAACAGCATTGTAATGTGTCTGTAAGGAGAAGAGGCAAGGTTGTGTAATCTGCATTGATTTGGCAGAGTGGGCTGGAAAATGAGCAGCTCTTGCCAGCTGGGAGCTCTGTGGGAAGCAAATTCAGCTCCTGGGACAGTCACTGTCAGCTGGATCTCCAAGCTGAAGTTGGTCCTGTGACCGGGATGGTACCAAGACAGCTTTATTGTCATAGTTCCCTGTCCTTCTTCTCCCTCCCCCTCTTTGAGGCCATCTGGTTTTGCATGCCCACTCAAGGCAATGCCCAGTTTGAACAGCCCATTTTCATGTGTTTAAACCCCACATCCTATCACAACTTATTTCAGAGTAGACACTGATTCAGAGACTGCCCAAGGATTTGCATCTCCTGTTCTCAATTCTCAAATCTTGCTGCACCTTCCTGCCCAGTGTGCCCATACCTATGCTGCCACCCCTTCCAGGCTTTTTCTTTAATTCCTTCAGAGAGTTTGAGACCACTCAAAACACCATCACACTTGTCCCTGAAATCAACTCATCCTCACAGAAACTAACCCCGGTTTGCTTGGAGGGAGAAAGGGACGTCAGGGCTGCCCCACAGATGGAGAATGGGCGGCAGGGCCCCCCCTGGGACTGGGGCTGAGCTCTGTTACCTGTTTTCTCTGCACTGTAGGTCAGGTTGGTGCTGGCGAGTCGTGCTGGGGTGGGAGCTGCAGGGGAAGGAGCAGCCTTGGCCTGCTCACTGCCCCGGTCTGTCTGGGTGCTGCAGTCTCTGCTGCCTGTCTTGGAGTGGGCCGACAGCAACGGCGTGGAGGGCAGGACAGGAGAGGGGGTGGAGGGGATGGATTCGGAGCGATATTCTGTTCCCAGCAGAACACCTGTGTGGGGAAAGGGAAGGAAATGTCACAGTCGCAGAAAACTAACTGCTATCAGCTCTGCACCACTCTGCACTGACTGCTCCAGGACCTGGAAAGTGTTCCCTCCCTCAAGAGGCAGCACTGGTTTGCCTTTCCACAGCACCTTGCACCCCTGGGTGCTGAAGTACTCGAGGAATAGCAGTGTCCCCGTGTTGCTGCTTGCAGGTGGGCACTAATCTGCACACTCTGAAATCACCTGCAACAGGTCCTCATTTACATTTCAGGGGTTTTTACTCTCAGTTTTGGGCCTGACATCTCCCAGGAAAAGAAAATCATCTGGGATTTGCTTGTTACAACTCCATTTCTCAGAACAGTGTTGTTGAGCCACTCCAGACAGAAGTCATGCTGGTGCAGGCACAACACTACAGGATAGAAATCCTGATTAAAATCTCTGCTCCAATTCAATGAGACTTTACACCTTCAGCCAGCTGAAAGCAAGCGCTTGGGAGCCCTGAAAACTGTATCCCAGACATCCCTAAAGTCAGGTGGCAAATTGGGAATAAAGGCTTACATATTTAAAGGCAGAGCCCGAGTATCAGAAGTCACTATTTCCCAGCAGTGATTAAAATAAGCAGCTATTTAAAATGTGTCCCATCTTGCAGCCAGCTTTCCTGCAGGCCAGGCCAGCTGCTCTATCTGTCCAACACATCCTCCTCTGCTGCTCCTGCCTCCCCTCCAAGCAGCGGCTCGTGTATCAGAATTGCCACTGGTGTTTGGAAATTACCCAGGCTGCCCTTCCAGCTCTTGTCCTCCCTCTTCTCCTCCAGGATGGGGGTGCTGCTCAGCGTTGAGGAGTGGGACAGCAAGCCCGAGCCAGCATTGGAGATGGACATGAGGGACTTGGCAGGTCTCATGGAGGAGAGCTGCTCCGTCTTGCCAGGCTCCTTGCGGGAGCGCTGCTGCAGCACTTTGATCATGGCATCCTTCTCGATGATCTGAGCGTGCAGGGTCTTAATCCTTTGGGGGGAGGAAAAAACGACAGTTTAAGTGTCTCCCGTCTCCCTGGAGTGAGGCATCAGTGTCCCCATGGCTGTGACGAGGGATCCCTTAGGTATTTGGAGAGGCGGAGAGAGGATGCCAGGAGATTATCCTGGGCACTGGCTGCTCTCTGGCCCCACAGAGCAGATCATGTGAGAGAGTGCACTGATACACCCACCCACCTCTGACTACTGGAAACTGCTCTAAACAGCCATGGAAGGAGCTCTGAGACGAACCTGAGAGTTATGGGCAGGACATGAGACCAACAGAAAGAAATAACACACTTTGGGGAGTCTGCATTGGGCCTAACCCCAGGGAAAACAGCTCTGTGAGCCTGTTAAGGGGTGGCTGGAGCCTGGGGTCTTATGAAGATGCCCTGAGAGAGCAGAGGAACAAGTTAGATGCAGAAAATCTAAGACAAGGCTTTTTTGCATTAGCCCTCAGTATCAAGACAGGTTTTGGATTGCTATGTTTATACTTCCTTGGCCAAATGAGTGTCTGGCGTTTGACATCGCTGCTGCTGGTGAAGACACAAGAATTTCTGGTTCTGAGGCGTCTACCCAGGCAGATAATTTCAAATCCCTGTCCCAAAGAAGCCAGATAGTACCAAAGTGCACTTTACCTTCCCTCCATGTCGAGACATCTCCTGTTGGCCAGCAGGATCTCCTCCTCCTCCTTCTGGATGCGAGCTTCCAGTGAGGTGTCGTAGCTGGGGTTGGGCGAGTGGCTGATCACCGTGGTGTCCCTGGCAACAAGCAGGACAGCAGATGAAGGACCTGCTAAGTTTGCTGCTTCCAAAGCCCCCAGCAGCACAAAAGTACTGCTCAAATGGAACAAACAAGAATATCCACTTTTTTTTTTTTGAGTTTAAGCTGGCTCAGCGTCTTCCAAAAATCCAGCTCCTAACTTTGTGTCCTAGTGAAGAAGGATTACAAAAGTGTGCATTTCATTACAACAACAACCCCCTGTCCATCTCGGGACACTAAACTGAGTCACTGCACTACTCTAAACTGATCCATGAGACAAATCCAAGGACACAAGGAGGGGAAAGGAACACCAGGCGCTTTTCTTCAACTTCAGATAAAAAGCTTTTCCCTTCCCCTTCCAACAGTATCATACAGGGGATGTGAATATCAAAGGGAACATGGCATGGAAGTTTCTTAAGCGATCCTAAGTAGCTTGGTCCAAAAAATCTGGAATAAGGTGAAAAGAGTTTCAGACTGATTCCATATAAGGCCTAATGTTAACACTGTGACAGTTGGTCAGTCCACTAACCAAATAATGAGTATTTCATTCCACTTGGGAATGTGGAAGGGCATGAAAAGATCATTCACCAAAGAAACCCAACCTGACCCAGTTCCTGCCTGGGAACTCTAAAGGATCCTCTAAAGCATCCTTCCTGCAACCTCAGCTTCCCATGGGATGCCAGTTTCCACTGTTAAAGAAAAGGGAAAGAAATCTGGACAGTGTAGATGAGGTTGCCACTGGAATTAGTGGAATCTAGATGGAAATGGAAAAGCAGAGGCTCTTTCCTGACTGAACAACATTCTTGTTCATTTAATGAAACCTGAGCAGGCCTAACACATCCCCTCCCACTCCATGATAAACAAAAGACCAACCCCCAACTTATCAGCCCACGCTGAAAATATAACATGGCCTCTAAGCACATGCAGCAGCAGGAGCCTCTAGGGAATCTCTGGGGAGGTGGAAAACAGTGCACAAGAAGCATCAATACCCTAAAATAACAGCTTCCTTCTGGAGCAAGATAAGATAAGTCTTTAAACGCTAACACAGCAGACATGCAGCTTCACCCCTGTAATTCCAGTGTGATCTTACAAGCTGGGAAGCCAGTTGTGATAACATCCCTATCTGGATTTGGCTCATGCAATAATCTACAATAAAATCTGCTGTCCAGAAACATAACCTAGTGAGCAATGAAATTACATGCAAGCAAGGCCCAATGCTAAGGAGTTGCACTCCAGTAACAGCTCTTGTTTACCAACCAGCTGAGGCACTCGGGCCTATTTACAGCCATAATAAGTGTTTCTGTACAGTTGTCTTGGAATGGGAGCTTGTTACCAAATTTCAGACACCCTTCCCACCCCCACAAGCAGTGCTTTCCATACACAGCAGAATGGTTTGAGCAGAATTTCCTAGTAGAGGCTTCTGGTTAGTAACCAGACAATACCACAAAATGATTTGCAAAAACATTCTGGAGAACAAGGAAGCCATTCAGGGTGAATGATGTGAATCACCAAGCTCATCCCATCTCACATGACTTCAGCAAGGACTGATTCCTGTTTTAAAAATAAAAAAACCCCAAGCCTCTTCTTCTTTGAATCAACAGCTTCTAGGAACGGCTCAGAACAATTTTAGTTTGAAAAATGGATCCTGCATGTGGAGGAATCTTCCCCTGGAAAAACGTTTCTAATTGCTGGCAATTGCACAGCTCCCAGGAAGAGCAGCCAAGCTCCACTTGCTTGCAGAGTTCTGAGGAGCTGTTCAGACCACAGGGTGAGCAATCACAGGAAGATGGCATTACAACATTCCTGGGTGGGAAATATGACATTCAGCTGGAAAAAGAAAATAATCCCAGTACTGTGAAAAGTCCCATTTACCTCTGAGCAGCCACAGTCGCAGCTGCATCCAAAGCAAACTGTCTCATCACACTTTCCTCCAGGTATTTCTGTTCCCACTTGGTCATGTCAGCTTCCAGAGCAAGGATCCTCTCCTCCTTCTCACGCAGGAGCTCCATGAGCGCCGTGGCGTTGTACTCCGAGACATTGGCAGCCTGAGATGTGCCCTGACGCTGATTCCCAGGAGGAAAAAAACAAACCAAACAAAAACAGAAGCCTCAGGATGCAGCTGTAAGGCTCAGGGTTGGCTGATTTGCTTTTTGTCACTGGTTTGACACAAGAACCCCCCAGCAGTTATGCTGTATGCTTTATGCTGTATTGGGCAGGCTAACAAGAAAATACCTGAGATGGAAAATACTCCTCCCAAGGCCTTTTCTTCCATGTGCAAAGCCCCAAATACACATCCCAGAGCTGGACTGTGCTGTACAGGTGTGATGTGCACAGCCCTTCCATAATGCCTGATGTAACACAGACTCACAAGTGTTCAGCAAGGCACTGACTAGTATCATCCCTTCAAAAAAAGACATCCAAAATATTTTTAAAGCATTTGATTACTGAGTTGATATGATCAGTGTATAGCTGGGGACAGAAACAATTCAGTTCTAAAGCAAGATTTGGAAGGCAAGCAGTGTTCCCTTTCAAATTAAGGAAGCATGGAGATTCGCTCAGATAATAGTTACAGTGAATAAAAATTGCAGTTTTATATGGAAGTTTCGTGTGGGATTAGCAAGACATTTGACTTAAAAAGTAAAATAAATGGTTTAAAGGATAGAAATTGGGCAGACTATTTTATGCTGAGCTCAGAATTTTTAACCACGACAGGAAAACAAGTTTTTGTGTTGATTTAGGCTCAATGTAAAAAGCAGGGGGGTTTAGAGTACCTGACTTTCCAAAAGTGTAACAGAAAAGCTTATCAAATTACTGTAACTCCTACTAAAACCAATGCAAAACCCCAAGATTTAAAGATCTATTCCTGTGCAGAGATGGAAGTTAGGGGAGAAAAGTAACCTGAAACTAAATGTGATTTAGAAAACAGGCCTGCATCCTATTTCCAGTAAAATTCAGACACCTGACAGTTCATCTGTATTTTACACAGGCTGAAGTAAATGCAATTCTTAACACACCTGCACGATCTACTTCTCGTTTATTCTTTTCACTGAAAAAGACTCATAATCATATTGCAATACAGTCTATGTGAAACTCCCATCTATTTTCATCAACTGCATTTATAGAATTGGCTTTTCTAGTGTAGTCTTGTTTGCTTTTTTAAAATTCAAAAGGTTTTTGAAAGGCCTCTTTTCAGACCACTTGTTAATGAATTTTATATAAAACTCCAAGCTGTGAATAAGATTTAAAAAATTATTTCAGATAATATAACCATGGTATTTAAAGGTAAAGCAGCATGTAGCTATGAGGCTGTTTCTGCATCTTGTCACAGGATGGATCCCCTATTGCTCTTTATCTAAATTCTCTGGTTGAAACACAATTAAATCAGGTAAAAGCAATACAACGGCCAGGAAATCCATGAATCTAAGTAGTGAGAAAGGAGTTTTTTAACAATATAAGATAAAAAATCCACTGCCTTTCTCTTCTGCCTGGGGCAGGGTGCAATCCTCCAGGAGCCCAGCCAGGGCCAGGGCCAGGGGGTACCTGCTGCATGCGGAGAGATTCCAGCTCCCTCTCCAGCCGGGTGCGCAGCCGGTGCTCCAGCTGCTCCCTCTTCTCACACGCTGCCTGCAGCTGGACCAAGGCCTGCTGCATCTTCTCCACCTTCTCAACATAGACCTGCTTCTTTTTCAGCTGCAACAAAGCAAGAAAAGGCAATGAGAACGAGCGAGTGAACTTTGGGCTTTGCCACCAGCCGGGAAGAAGATGTCCAGGTGACTTCCAGCACTTGAAGGGAGCCCACAGGAAAGATGGAGAGGCCATTTACAAGGGCCTGGGGAGACATGACACAGAGAATGGCTTCCTGCTGCCAGAGGGCTGGCTTAGAGGGGTTACTGGGAGGAATTCTCCCCTGTGAGGGTGGGCAGGCCCTGGCACAGGCTGCCCAGAGAAGCTATGCCTGCTCCTGGATCCCTGGAATTGTCCAAGGCCAGGCTCGACAAGGTTTGGAGCACCCTGGGATAAGTGGAAGGTGTCCCTATGGCAGAGGGTTGGAATTGAATGATCTTTAAGGTCCCTTCCAGCCCAAATCATTACATGATTCATGATTGCTGTCAGTGGGCCCTGGCCTCCTGCTCTGGACTGGACACTCAGGACATTACAGCTCCGTCCCAGCTCTGCTTTCCTGCTGTGTGTATTTGTCCTTTTTGCCTCCAGTGACCCCATGGTAACGATGGGGAAACAGAGGAAATCATCTGTGGCAAATGTCTGAGAGCAGCAATGGACTAGAAAGGGCACCAGGGACTGAAACAGTGTTTGAGTGACTTGACACACGTTTCCAAGGTAACTGCAGCAGTGTTTAGAGCTGATCCCCAGGTTGGGAACATTCTCAGTGTAATATTGAAAATTGCTCGCAGCATTTTAACAAGATTAAGCAGAAACTGAATCAAAATTTGTAGCATCCTATTGCAGTCCAGTCACAATAAAATAATAGGATCAACACACCAGCCATGGCCCGAGCTCTCCCCATGACAGGTTTATCCAGGTTTATCCCAGCAGTCTGGAATTCTTCTTGGCCTGAGTGGTCCTGCTCTGTTCCTGCCACTGCCTTTCCATCCTCCTCCTCTGTTCATCCTGCAAACCAAGCTGCCACCCTGCTTCCCAAGAAGCAAGAAAAAGTACCACACTGAGCCCCCCAGTAACTGTCTTAGCAAAGTTAATCCACAGTTCAGGCAGAATAAAAACAAACTAAAATATGACTTAAAAAACCCCAAACAAACCAAACATATCCAGGGCCCATCTTTATTGAAATAAAGGGAATACTGCACACCTGTGGGCATTATTTTCTGTTTAGGAAAAGACTAACAATTGCAATTAGCTGGCCCTGTGCAGCAAATCTGGGGCACTGCTTTTGTAGCTCTGATTGTCATAAACCCTGAAATACAAAAATAGCAGGAAGAAGGCAACTTTTCCCAACAGTCAGAGCCAAAGTTCTAAAGAAGCACCACAATGCAAAACACAGACTCCCTTATGTGAGTTCAAAGAGCTGCTCTACAGCTTCATAGAAGAAAAGTCCACTGAGGGATATTAAAGACAAAAGACACCATTTTTGGCTCAGGAAATCCTTCTTGGAAGCAGAAAGTATTCTGGGGAAGTATCAGTGCTCATTGGCCCCATTCTGACAGAGCTCCCTAGGAACCTGCTCTCAGTTTCAGCAGACACAGGATACTTTGATCTGAACAACAGGAGCTGCTCTTACATCGCACCTTTGTTCCAAAAAGGTCTTATCATGTGTTCCTTAAAAAATTTTCCCTTTTCTCACTCCTGTTCCTTGAGGCAATGTGAAGAGCAGAGACAGGAAAATCTCCCAACACTATTAATCCCAGACGCAGTATCCTTTTCTTCTCTCCATAAAGTCAGCAGGCATCTAATCTCACAGCGTGAATGTTGCTGCCTTAGAGGATTTTCCCCAAACAAGAATTTTATAATAGAAGTTACAATAAACAGTGAGCAATCCAGCCAAAGGACTTCCCACCAGTGCATGTACAGTAGAAAGGTATTTTAATTCTTTGATTACTCAAGATTTCAAGCTTGTTTGGAATGGGAGGGATGAGAACATTTTAATGTAACTTAATAGTCCACTGCTGCTCTGCAAAAAATCAATAAATATGTTATACTTAATAGATTTTTTTTTTCCAGATCATAGTACTTGATAACACCAATTTAAGGTTTGTCAGACTCCACTAACGTGTGGATTAATGCACCCGTTTTAAACTTAGATTAACAGCAGCTCAAAGTAGCCCAAAGTGGTAAATAGAGGGTCAGCAGCAGAACCCAGAAATGGAGAGCACTCAGTATCTCGGGTTTTGATCTGGACAAGAGTGAGGAACAACTTGATAAACTCACTAGCAGTGAAATACCATGCACTGAGCTGAAAAATAATCTCTTTGAACCAGCTCTCCTCCCTTCCTCTTTTTCACAAAAGAAGTCAGGGATGAGACGATGGACATTTGGTCTCATTACCTACTAGAAAGCATTTAAATTTCTGAGCAGTTTTTTAACACACAGGCAAAATCCTGCAAAAGCAGCCACCGACAACATTTTACAGTTTCACAATTAACAAACCTGAGTATGCATATGCGTGGATTAACGTTCTGGCCTGCATTCAAAGAATACCAAGAGCCCAGCCAAAAAGCAGAATTAGGACACAGAAATTCCACTAAAACATTCACTTTGAACGTGCTCCCATCAGCCAAACCTGCAGGTGAAAAGTTGCAACACAAGCTGTTGCCCAAGTTTCCAGCACTGCCTGCACACGCCTGACTTGGGCACCAGACCCAACGTACAGGCACAGCTTGTTCAGTGGCTTTGCAGAAAGACAACGTTTTTTTTCCTCCCTTTACAAGATGCACTTCATCTTCCAGGATCAGGAAGAATTAGGAATGTTGGAAGATTTAGGGCTGGTGTGTGTATTCTTTTCAACAGCATAAAACCGGAATTAATTCACAAATTCCTCAAATAATTTTCAGGTTTTTGGAACCCAGGTGTTCAGTAAGCTTTAAAGGCATGGGATGTGCTCCAGACAACTCAACTTTCCTAATGTCTTTTGTCAGAATTATCTTTTCTCTATAAAATAATCTCATCTCATGCACTTGCTGCCCTCAGTTAAGTCACTGCATATCCTGGCACTCTCATTCATTTCCAGCTCTGCCACTCTGCTACTGCAAGTATTTGTAAGAAAAATTTACCTTTCTGTGAACCAGGATTCTTCAGAAGTAGTAGAAGGGATATCTAAAATTATACATTTTTGGTTTTCATCTCTCTGACTGGATCTGAACTCTCAATGTAAAGAGGATCAGGAATGATTCCTCCAAGCACAGAGGGATTTCATTACCAGAAATCGAGAGTACAATCTTGTTTTCCTAAGACAGGAATTGGAAACAATTTCCTGAGTATTGCCAGGGTGCTGAAGACATAACTAAGATGGGAAGAAGGAAAAAAGGCAGTGTGCTGAGGCTTGTTCTTGGTCATTTGCCACAGATTCCCCACCCTCTCCTCTCCCAGCAAAGAACCAAAACTGGCTGCTCGGTGCCAAGGGCCACAGCAACGTCTACCAGGGCAGGGATGGCATCAAAGGACTGAGGAATTCTCTCCTCTGCATCAGGCCTTGCAGTGAACACGTGCTTTAGATAAGAGTTCATTCCTGAAGCTTTACAGGGATGCAGTCACGCCCTTTGGGATGTAATTTTAAATAAATTTGACAAGATAGTAATTTTCCTTTTGATGGTACAGCATTTAACTAAGAAGCAAGCTCATGTTCACGTAATGTATCATAACTGCTTTGCCTCCAAGGGTGCTCTGAAAATGCAGAGCACTTTGCTAATGAGAATATCTTTATTTTAACACCTATTTATGATGTAAGATCTCAAATAACCTCAGTGCATGTCTGGAAGCACAGCAGGATGACTGTATCCATTCCCAGCATTCCCTACAGCACAATTTTAATAATGTCCTTATCATCTCCAGGTCAATCCCTGACTGCTTTGGAAAATGTCCTAACCAAGCATCAGAGGCCAGGCTATAATTTTATCAACAAAATTTTCTAACTAAACCAATGTAAACAGGAACAGCCACTCTGCAGCTGCCATTTACTACAAAGTTTACGTAAATTCTGCAACAGGATTGAGGACAAGAAAAATAAAGACAACCATGACTGGCCGGGGCTCTGCAGAAATCCAGTGCACAAAGAGCAAAGCAATGCAGGGAATTATCCCTGAAAGATTCCCTGGCTGCCTGATCAGGTATTTCCAGCTTCATTTAATTTCCCCTCTCCTTGGCATGTACTTGCATGGTCTAAAATCAATGGCCAAAGACAGTTTTCCCCTCAGAAACAGGGGATATTTGATTATTACTACAAGTGCCCAGCAGAAAGGGAATTAACAACATTCTAAAAGCCAAACAAATCCTGTTCCTCATTTATTTAGGCTTTGACAAACCATGCAATGCCTTTCAGGGATCCCAGATCCCTGCAGAAGGAAGGCTCAGAGGAGGGCACAGAGGTTTTATGGAAAGGGAGCAGGGGCACACAGGAATGAGGAATTTTCAGTCAAGTCACAAGGCACAATGGAGGCTGCAACATCCTCCAGCTGGAGTTGCCTGTGCAGGACAAACACAGCCCTGGACACAGCAGGTGAGGGGGAAGGATCTTCTTTTTGCAAAAAGATTCATTGCTTCCAGATGCGTTACTCAGCAAAGATGATTTTTTTTTTTTCCTGAGGAAGAAGAGAAGACTTCCTGCAATGATTCAGAACTTTCCCAGGCATTTTGTCAAACCCAGCCATTACCCTCTTCATCTTGGAGAGCTCCTATTTCAGCAAATTGGTAACACTCATCAGCATCTGCTTGTCTCCCACCCACTATTTCGGATGTCTTCAAAGTCCTTTGTTTAATATATTCAGGGTGTTTTCCTAACATTCTGGGTTTATCCTAAAGCTGAATCCATTTAGATGCAGCTGAAAATGTGTTTCCCCACAAGAATTTGCCTGCTATGGCAGAAATGTAGTTTA
>WAAG01072918.1:136994-181188 GCA_013390105.1 Tichodroma muraria
AAAAAAAAAAAAAAAAGGAAAAAGAAAAAGAGCCAGCAAGCACGTTTAAATCACCTCACCCTCTTGCAATTGGAATATATTCCTCTAGGATGCCTTTGAACCCTCAGTTTGTTTGAATTCAGGCCCAACAAGGCGCCAGTGGCCTCAGCAAGAATTCCTGCTGAAACAATTCAGTAACACTATCCCCTTGCTAGGGAACAGTGTTTGTGGCATGGGAATGTCACAATGTCGTCGCCCCGTTTGTTTGTGTTAAAATAAAAATCTAACTCTCAAAGCCACCTCTGGAAAATCACTAACAGGCAGTGAATATGTGAGACAGTGACATGGCAATAAAAGGGCAGTTCTGTCACAAGAATGCAGCTCATTAGAGGGAACCAGTTACAGGGGAAACAGGGAGGTTTCTCTCCTCTGCACCCAATCCATCCAGGAGTGACAAGCCATCCAAAAAGTGTCCAGTTTAGAAGCAACTCTTTCCTGAAAGGAGTATTAGATAGCTCTCAGAGTCTACGTGAAACAAAGCTGTGGAGACCAGGAAATATCTTTTTAGAGACCCAGGGAAGCAACTGGAAAAAACTAGACCAGGCATCAAGCAGACAGCTCTCCTTTGGGTCTCCTCCCTACAAGCCAGGGCTCTGTTCTGGAAGTATCTCAGGCACAGCACAAAAAGTACAATAGATGTCATTGGGAAATGTATTTTTTCATTTACCCCCAGACAGAACCCTCAGTGTTATCAGAAACAGAGCATTTTTTCTCTCTACAACAGCACAGTGAGAAATGAACACAGTATCTCAGCTGGTATCTGCTTCATGTGGAATTCTGATGGCTGAAGGATCTTAGAACTTCTAAACACAAGCAATTTTAGAAAAGATATTTCATTCAAACTTGTCTCTTCCCTTATCCCTCAGTTTCTACCCATTAGAGAGGCTGTTTGTCTCCTCTTCCCACTGCAAGGTGTGTGTGTGGATGGCAAAGAGCAGATATTTTTATCTTCCTGGTGCTGGTCACTATTGTTCAAAGCTGTCTCCTTGAGTCACTTGGTAAAAAAGTGGTTTGTAAAGCAGTGGAACAAAGGAGTACAAGTTACACTACTATAAAAAACCCCACAAACTTTTCTTAAATTGAAGTGTGGTCTTTCATGGTATAAATTAAATAGGGTAAGCAGAAATGACCAAGTTTGGGGAAAAAAAAATGTAAAAGCAGTAGCACTTGTAGCCTCTGCACTCAGCAGTTGTGGTTAGATAAAGTATTTGGCACCAAACTCCCTCCTGCAACATTCCAAGTCTGGAAGGGACTGGCAGCAAGTCAGCATTTACTCAGTGTCAGGTGGGTGAGGATGGTCCTTTCTGCAGAGCCAGCAGTTGTGGCCCTGGCCCAGAGCAAAGCCCAGTTTAACTGCTCCATCTGCTCCAGGCTCTCAAGCTGTATGTGAGCAGAGGGGGTTAAATCCTGTGTGACCAGCCACAACACTGCTGCCATCCCACTTGAGACCCTCACAGCAATCCACGCTCCAAAATGAGAATTTTTCATTGCTTTAGCTCCAAATATTATTACCACTAACTGTTTCTGACTGTGATATACATTTTTGAGCCAACATACATTTTACCTCAAATATGTTCAATTTATATCAAATGTATTACATGTAATGAAAATAATCTGAAGTTTTGATTTCAGAAACCACAGAACAATACTTCACTAGAAACAATTTCAGTAAGCTGCTGATTTATGCAAAACTGTGGAACATCTTCTAAAGGGAAGAACAAAAATAGAGAAGTGAAAATAGGGGTTAATAACTGTGTATCTTTATGGAGAGTAGAGAAGTAGCAAAGTTTAAATATTATATATAAAACATATACATACTTAGCAATTCTGTTCGTAGACACATTTAAGTTTGCTTTAAATATTTATGAACACTCACCCTATTTTGCACTTTGCAGAAATAAACCCCACACTATCAAAAACTTTAATGGCAGCTTGTTCTAAATTTGAAGAGCCATTTCACCCCTGCTAACAAGGGAAGCATTCTGTGAATGTCTACTTTTGCATCCAACTGCTTCACACAGTACTTCAAGTATCTCCAAGATCGTTCCTTTCTCCATCACATTTAGCATCCCTTTATCTCTCCTTTCACTCTAACTTGGATGTTAAAATCCAATATAAAAACCCTCAAAGGTCCACAGGTGTAGACAAGTGTCTACATTTTACAGATGGGTGGATTTGTGCAGACTGGCAATTCAAGCTAAGGGTTTTGAAAAGAATCTAAAGCTCCAATTCCAATTCAACATTTAAATTCAGTTACAGTCATATATGGCTTATAGCTCTCCCTGGAATGGAAATATTCTTTTTATAAAGGATCTCGTGCAAGGTTACTCTGCTTAATAGGAAGTCAAAATGGAAAGGGTGAAAAGAAATGCTGAAAACTTACATTACAGGAGGGAACAACTGAAATATGCATCCCCCCCTCATGCCCTGAGCCAGAGTAGCTGCCAAAACTGAGCCTAAGAAACTCCACCCTCTTCTGCAGGACAAGTTTGGAAATTCCTGACAGGAACTAGTCACTCAGATTAACCTGGCCAGAATAAAGAAATAATCCACAAATTGTTCGTATCTCTAGGCCACTGAATGCCACTAACTCAGAGTGGTGCTCCCAGCCCCTTCTAAAGGTGCCCTGAGCTCTGAGCAGCTCCTTGGCTGCCTTTCGCAGTTACCAAACAGCCTGGGGATTGGAGAACTTTCCACAGTTCAACACTAATGAGGCAACAAATGCATTATAATCCTAAGTATTTCATTAAAAAGTGATTTGGGAAACCTGCAAAAGTGACTCCTGACCGTTTGTTTCCACTTACTCCCTCTCACCTCTAGGAAAAAGCAGAGTTAATTCCTGCTCCCTCACCGAGACACTTCCATATTTATCTACAGCAGGAAGGGTGGCACTTCCTGCACACCCTGAGATTGGAGCAAAGGTTGGATGCATGTGACCACAAGCCCTCATGCAGATCATTTCACTCTGTATCAGTCTATGTGTGTTTTTAAGCTATCATGCAATTTTAGCCCAGAGTGACTTACCTATTTCACTATTCTACCTATTGCAGAAATACTTTGCCACAGTACTGAACCCAATTCTTCTAGTGAAACAAGAGCAGTCTTTTGAAAATAAAGCATACAATTATTATTATCCCTCAAGGCTTCAACTGTACTGTGAGGGAGCCAAAATTAGTGCCTACATAGAGGTTCAACCAAGCCAAGTGCTGTGTGTGCTGGCCCAGCTGATCAGAGCACCTCATCCACATCGACTCCAAGCATTTTCCAGGGAAACCACAAGGATGTCCCGTGTACTTGGAGTTAGTGACACATCAGACTTTTAAATAAGGTGCTGAAATTTGAATGAAAGCCAAACAGCTCCAATACATTGCAGAGTCAATGACAGAATAGTTTGAGAGCCATGTCACATGTAAATTACCCTATAACATAATGTTCTCTGTCCCCTGAGCGAGGGCAAGTCAGCCATGCCAGGCTAGAAGAGCTTATGACTGCAGATAAACCCACAAGAACATCCTGAATGAGAAGAGCAGATCCAGGGGAGATCCAGAGGGAAGGAGGGAAGGCTTCCATGAAGAGATTAAAAGAAGGGCAAAAATTAAGGCCACCAGGGAGAGACACAGGAAGGTTCAGGGAAGGACTGTTGAGGCGAATCCAGAGCTCAGAGAAGAGCTACACCTATACCTGGGAGAGAAGGATGTTCACTTAGTATTTGATCATTCCTCCTCTGCTGGCACAATGGGATCCTGAAGGGAGAGAGAACTAGAAGGAGACAAGGGGAGGGTTTGAGGAATGTCTCTGAAGGTAGAAAAATTCAGGTGGACATAGGCAGTGCCCAGCTGAGGGGGACACTGAGTGCTGGTAGTCAGGGAGATGGCAGGGTTGGAGAGAAAATCTGCAGCGAGGAAGTGTGCTTGGTCAGGAGATTTCCTCCTGAGACTCTCCATGGAGGAAGAGTAGGAGTAAAGGAAGCAGAGGCTGGAGTGGGAAATGGGGCCTTTGAGAGGAGAGCAGAAGGCGGGAGGAAAGGACAGACACCGTGACGCAGAAGGGCACAAAGGTGAGAGCCATGAGTGGCAGGGACAAGGCTACAAAAGAAATTGCTGTGAAAGTTGCCCAGCTAAGCAGCTCAAATGCATCATCCCCTCTTGGGAGGAAAGGGAGAGAAAATAACTAAGGTCATGCCCAGCTTACTACAAATGCTGGGCACATACGGTGATCAGCACTGTCCCCACACCTGGCAAGGGACAGGCTGAATTCATCTGATATTACTTGAAAGTCCATCCAGATTTGAATTTCTGCCAAGTTCAGCAGGTTTCCAGGGCTGAGATTCCACTTCCAGCCCACTTTTGCAAATTGAAACAAAAAGAAAGCAAAAATATGGCTGCTTAGAGAAAAGCATTTCCAAGGAAATAGAGATTTGTGGCTTATCTGCTTGGCTAGTCAACACTAAGCTGAGCCGATAGAAACAGCTTCAAAGAAAGCAGATTTCCTTGTAACTTCCACAAGACAAACTCATTCCCACAGCCACTTTCACTGGAACACAAGCTACCCTGACTCCTCTCTCCCAGCATCCTTACCTCCTCCTCCAGTTTCACCACCTTGGCCTGAGCGTTGTTCAAGGCCTGGTCTCGGATCTCGATGTGTCTCCGCTGGTCCTCGTTGGTGGAGCGGGCAGCAGCCAGCTCTATTTCCAGTTTCTCCTTCTCCCGCTGTGTTTCCTTGTCTATGGAGAAAAGAGTGGTAGTTATCAACACACAGCACTTGTCTGTGCCCATTTTTCAGGAGCCTTTCACTCCAGAGGTGAAGGGAAGATTGCATTGGGACTTCTCACAAGAAAGAGAATGCAAATCTAGTGCTAAGAGGGAAAATAAAAGGACATGGCTTTCAAGGAAGAGAAGGACCTGTAATCCTGAAAAACAAGTATGGCACCTTCAAGCAACAATGTGCCACAAAGATAGTGAGAAGGAATAGAAGGTGCATCACTCAGTACAGTTACTCAGGTAATTTACTGTGATTATGCAGATGGTTAGTGAAACTTGGCACTTCTTCACCTCCAGCTTTCAGCAGTGGAAAACAAACTGAGTAATTTTAATATCTCAGGCTGGGGAGAGAGATAGCAGACTGGTGTTCCTGAAAAACTTGTGTTCCTTTTTTCCACACTGACCCCCCAAACTGGAATGGGGTTCTGTCCCTTCTCAGAGGAGCCCCCAGCAATATCTTCAGAGGAGTCAGAAAACAAATTAGCAGTAAGAAGTCCTTAGTCTTCCTCTACTGCCTGTAAAAATGACCCCTGGGCCAGAAGTGAGGCACATACATCTGTTCTGTCCCTTCTCAGAGCAGACCTGCCACCTCAAACACAGCAGCCCATCCTTTTCTGCTGCTCTCCAGGAAGAGCTGGACACTGTTGGAGCAGCAATGCTGAGTGTTGCAGGAACAGGGCCTTCATAAAAAAATAGATAGGATAAAAATAATTGGAGACTGGAGAAATTATCGCACAGGGGCTAAGGCAAAGCCACAACACAGAGCTGATGCCCTCTGTGTTGCTGCCATTCCCAGCTCAAGCCAACCAGCTCCAAAGATAACATTAACCCACTTGCTGGACACACAGCCACAGAATATTCCCTGGAGTGATCTACACCCAGCACTGATGACACCAGAGAAACTGCATTCCAGAAACCAATATCCCACGACAAAGGAATGAGGACAAGGAGTGGAAGGCTTGAAAAACAGGAACGAGGTGCTGGGTGTAAGGACAGACTGCATATGGAATACACAGGCCCGTTTGTGCAAGCATGTGCATAACTATATTTACAGGACCACAATTACTCCCTTTCTTCTGCCAGCAAAGAGCCAGGAGCAAAGCTTTAGCAACACAGAGTAGCTAAAGATTCCATTCTGCCAGGGAATCAACACAGCCCACACACAGGTTGCAAAACAAACCTGTCCACCAACAGCACCCAGAGCTCTGCAGAGCAAACCCTGGGTGCAGCTCAGAGCCAGCCCAGGACATAAGGATAAATGTCATCACCTGTTTATTTTTTTTGCCCATCTTTTCCCAGCATTTCTCCTCCACCCAGGAATGAGCTGCTGCCAGTGTGAGCACATTAAACTGTACTGCAGAGACTGAGCTGCATTGAGACAGGGTGGCATTATGCCAGCAGGTATCAGTCAGTGCTACCAGGCTGTTTGTTAATCTGGAAATGCCTGCAGAGAGGCAGACTTTTCTCCAAATGAGAGCTGCTTCACTTGACAAGCGCCTGCAGCACCCCTAGAAATGCTGAAACCGATCAAACGCAGCACTGTGGCTTCCATTTCATCCAAAAGGAGAGGCCTTTCTCTCCAAAAGGAGACATCCAAAAGCTGTCAAAGACAGCTTTGACCTCCCCACCTTTCTGGGTGCACCTATGAACCTCAGTGTCCACCCAGCAGAAGGAGAGACTAAACTCCCAGACTTCCCAGTACTACCAGGAGTTTGGAATTCACTCCCTGACAGCTATCTGCTTGCAAGGCAAACCACAAGGAATAAGCTAAAGATGACACAAGAGAAGGACACCAGAATCTGTCAGGGTAGCTGCAGTGTCTATTACACCACAGAAAAACTCTGTTTTGCAATTTTATTGCACTACCTTTTTATGTAACAATTGGGGAAAAGTGAGCATTGTCAGAAGGGTGGAGCACACTGTGGGATGAGAGAAAAGTTGGCCCAGCGCCGTCGGCCTCAAGACATTTCAGAACAAAGGAAAAGCAGCATTTCACACCCGTCATTTTGGTTTGCCTTGTGATAAATCCACTGCTGTGGACAGAATTCCTGACCCTCACCCAGCCCAGCAGACATCAGGATTGTTCATCCCCTTTATTTTTGCTGAACAGGATAGGGCAGTGGCAAATTAAAGAGGAAGGAGATAGGTGACCGACCAGGCTCCTCTCCTATCGGCCTTAACTCATGCCAGGACTCCTGTCAGCCTGGGAAGGTTTAATTTCAAAGCATTCAAGCAATAAAATTGGTGTATAAAATATGTAAATTATGGGGTAAACACTAATTTTACAGTTTAACTGCAAATTACCCTTGCTCCAAATCTCTAATAAATCCCATCAGATGGACTTTACATACAGACAGAAAAGGAATTCTTGAATCCCTCCTCCTTTCTCCACTGCCAGTTTTGGACTTCCACTGCCCTGATTTCTGTGCTGATAATTAACCTGCTGCACTGTCCTCCTTCCCAGGGTGACTGGAGCTTTCCACTGACCCATAATGGCTGTGTAACTCACTTTGTGCAAAGAGCTGGGAGATGGTTTTCCGATTGTCTTCAGACCCCTCAAACTCCTTCTCCGCCAGCTGCTTGTTGGCTGTCTCCATTCGTTCTGCAAAAATATTCAATAAAAGCAAACTAAATAACTAAAAACTTTCAAGCATTAAGTTACATCTGCTCAGGGCATTCCTGATGCTGGGGGAATGGATCTCCTAATTCTCCAGCCTATCAGAAGTTGGCATTCACTTTTGAAATGTTTCTAATTATGTCCTTAAGGAAATATGCTCAATGAGATAAAACAGGTTAAAGTTTCCAAAAAATTATTTAAAACATTTATAACACAGAAGCTTATTTTTTCAATTTATACCTTTATTTTTTCAACACAAATAAATTTCACCATGCAACTAAAAGACCTCTTATAATTCTCCACTAAATCTTAACAGAAGATTAAATCACTGTTGTCCAATTACCTGACTTGAGGGGATAGTGTAAAACCTAAAAACAGCTTAACAGCTCTGCTGCTTCAAGCTGCTAGAAATTTGTATCAGTCTGTGAAAATTAGAATGAAATGTTTATGCTGTGTTTTATTATGAATAAAATTATTTAATGCAGGCTTTGTGTACTGTACTGGGAAATGTATGGCTTTACTTCCTGGATGCAAAACGATTTCTGTGAGTCTTAGTAAAAGACATGAGGCAGTGAAAGCATGCAGGACAATCAGAAGGCTTTCTTAAAAAAATTAAACTTACAGTTCAAACAAATGTGCACCTTCAAAAATCTCAAATTGCAGATGATTCCCACCTTCCAAAATAATGCTTAAACTTTTACCCCTGGTAAGGTCAAATACCACTCAACAGCACTCTGCTGCCAGCCGTGGTACTGCCTCAGCCTCTTAGCAAGAACCAGACACCAGTAACATCTCACTCTGGAAAAGGAAGGGAGATCCAAAAAACCAGATGCCTACATTGATAAGGAATGACAAGACCTTCAGGAAGAACAGACACTCTGCAGTTTGTATGTCGGTGCAAAAAGGGTCACTGGACAGGAAATGAAGTGAACATGCCTGGTGTGGGATTAGGCAGTCAGCAAAACCTCCTTCCATTTGTGTAAACTGAACAAATTGTACAAATTGTCGCTAGGATAAAAGACATGAGAGAATTCCAGGCTTGCATCTGGTTTATGGTATTTGGCTTATCACATGTTTCTTGTCAATGAGAAACAGGCTGGAAATGAAAGACTACAGCCCTCTCCTAAACCTGTCTTTTCCACTCTTGCAGCAAGTGCTTAAAACCTCTGACTACTGAACGCACCTGAGTATCCCTTCATATTCCAGTCATGTCAGACACTGAATTCTGCAGCAGAACTCTGTCCTGACAAGTGAGCATAACAATAAAAACCCCCAGCATTAAAGAACAGAAGTTTTACTTCATTTACCTCTTAGATCCCTGTTGAAATCATGAAGCCTACGAATTTCTCCTTCCAGTTTGTTTCTCATGGCCTTTTCCAGGGCATCCCGCTTAGAGGATGATTTCTCCAGGTTTTTGTATGCCTCTGAAACTTGCTGAATTTCTGTTTCCAGCTGCAGTGGAAGTGAAAACAAGCACTTACTATTTTTCACTAACAAATTTCATTGTCTCAGACAGAAGATTACTTTGTCTCAAGTGTTCTTTATTGAGGGAAACCTACACATACACTAAGTAAAAGAAAGTCTCAAGTCTGTGATGAATCCCTCTAGAGAAAGAATGCCAGTGGGTGAATAATTTTGCAATAAAATATGCTTTATCCTCCTTTTAGCTTTCAGTGTAAAGCTTCTCTGATCATCCAGAGCAGGAGATTGTCCAAACTCTCCTTCATGGGCATGGTTTGCTACGGAAGTGTGGATCCACACCACAGCAAACCCCATCAGCACTGTCTACAGCAAATGATCAACAGGGAAGTGGAGCATTTGTTTCCTTCTGTCATTATCAGGAAGCTGTGAAACAATTCTCTCAAGTATTTCCTGGCCAGAAACCTTCCAAAAAAATACAACCAAACGAACATATGTCCCTGGTAGGAGGCAACATCATGGGGAATAACGAGGGTAGGAAGCCACACTGGTCACCTGAACTCAAAGACAAGCAGCCACACGTTTTTCTGGCCCTGAACTCAGCTCAGTGCAAAGAGCACAGCAAGGCCCACAAAGCCCTAAATTGCTAAGTAGCATCAGCCTTTCCACAGCTGCAAGGCAAAAGCAAAGCTGACCTGCCGCCCAGATTTAAACCACTGGTCATCAATAAGTTATTTCTGCGAGGCAGCATGAAAATATCTCCACACATGCACATTTAATGATGGGTCTCACTGGGGTATTTTCTTTTAAATGTCTTAGCATCATTTATTCTGCCTGTTCCATAAAGCCAAAGGTGGCAAAAAGCTGGGTCTAAATCAAGACATTAAGTTTTCATGGAAATCGTGTGGTGTTGAGAGAGGGACAAAAGGAGTGTTAGTCCCAGTCCTGCAGTCCAAATGTCTTTAGTGTAGCCATAGCAGCACTACTTGCCCTGCACACAGTGGTGCCAACCAGTTTTGTAGCAATGTCCCCTGTGCCTCCTTGAGTGGCTGTGGTCTCGTGCCATTCCAAACAGGCGCTTCCTGCAGCTCTGAAGTCTTTTTGGGAAAATGAAACCTTCTGCTAATCCTGGACAAGCCTTAACTTAGCCAAGCAAGCCTAGCAGTCAGCCTCTTCAGCAGTTGAGGACGTGCTTTTGTGCACGGTCAAAATGAACTGTTAGCAGAAAACTGAAGGCTCTGATTCCATCTTCTGCCAAAGTTAAGACGATGCCCAAAGGCACAGGACACAGACTAATCAATCTGCATACAAAAGACTCTAAAGTACATCATCAATCCCTTCAGCAAAGGAATCCAACAGTGGCAGATTAAATGATTCAATTAGGGACTAGACCAGAGACAGGAGAATGCCTGAATTCCACAACCACCCACCTTCTGCAGCCGGGCCACTTTCTCATAGCACCCATCCAGCTCCTGTCGTAGGGACCGGTTCTCCTCCGACAGGATTTCCACCATTTGCTGGGCCCTGGAAACGATGGCAAAAGGATCTACTTGCATCTGCTGGTAGGGGGAAGGGATCTGCTGGGCCCGGGGCATCACGGAGTAGGAGTCGCCTTGCTGCTGCTGCGGGCCCAGGAAGGGCTGGCATAGTCGGTACAGATCTCCCTGATGGACTGGGTTGGACAAGAAAGGCTGCTGGGTCCGTGGCAGAATGCCAGGATCTGCCTGGCTGGGAGTCAGAGGTTGCTGGTGCTGGGAAGGGGACAGCCTGGAGGGTGGTGGAGACTGGAGCAAAGTCAAAGATCCCAGGGATGTCAAGGAAGAAGTTGGGCTGTGGTGGTGAGGTGGTCTCTGTTGTAACTGCAGCTGCACATCTGGGTTCTGCCTGGAAAACAGAGAGCACAGGCTCCATCACAGTCATGCAGAGGAAGGTGCACAAACCCAGGGACAAGGTGTGCAGTCCTGTGCACAAGTCTTCCCATACAAAAGACTCAAGTGAGGCTTTCTTCCATTTTATAAGTCTGTTTTTAAAAGCGTTTCAAAATCAAATCTTTAGCAGAAAATTGATTTTAAGGGCAAGAAGGTGTTTCCTCCAGTGACTTTTTTTTTACAGAAATACTAAGAGAAAGTGCATCAACAACTACTGGCCAAAACTATTTTCGTAACTTTTCTCCACACTTTGTGGATAAAACCGCTCAACTAAGGACTCCTAGGAACAGGTTATTTTGTTCTGGCCTTAAATGTGCCATCTATCATCAGGAAAACAATTAATTTTCTTCTGCAAGCCAGGATAGAGAGATAAAAGCATTGGCTAAGCTTAATGCTAGTTCTCCAGCATCACTGACCTGAGCTTTCTAAAATATCAACCAACAAACTGCAGCCTGGTTAAATGAGACAATTAAAGGATTTGAAAACCAACCCAAGAATCAGAAGCAGCACTTTCATTCCAACCTGCCCTGTCCTATGCAGTAGGTGTGTTTACTGATCCTAACAATAACCTCTGCAGGCTATCAGAGACACATCTAACAATCTATTACATGCCTGAGTCCATCACAGAACTAAATCCAAGCTACACCCTCTCACATTCCCCAGGCTCTGGAGATCCCCAGCTCAACTCCTGCTGCATTAGCTGAGTAAGAAAACTCTCTGAGAAGACTGTGTGGATTTATCATGCTTGGATGACCTCAGGAGGCAGGATTTTCTTTCTCCTCCAAAAACATTCAACCTTTAACTTCTCTGATGTTCTTTATTCTAACAGTTGAAGTTCCCTCCCTCTCCATGCTGCAGCCAGTCTCTTCTTGAGCACGGAGCTCAGCCCAGAGCAGACCCAGCCTGGCAGTTCAGCGTGTCCTGAAACACTCCTGCTGCTCTGACAAAATTTCCCACCCTTTGGGATGCAGTTCAGCCCTGCAGCTGGAAAAGCACACACTGTTGTTCCACCTGACCGGAGCTGCTACAGAATAGCCCCCTGGCTGCCTGTGCTCCCAGGAGGGACTCCTGCCCTGCAGAGGATGGACAAGGCAGCTCACAGCGTTCCCAACAGCACCAGGAGCCTTGGAGGAACAGTGAGCAGGAAGCTGAGCTGGGAACTAAAGGGTTACACAAAACGCTTCTCAGCCCAAGTGCAAACACTCAGTGCCATCCCTCCTGTTCTCCAAGACAGAAGGAATCACTCCTGGTACCCACCACTCACATCTGGGCATTACTCACATCTGGCAGCAGCGCAGGGGAGTTCAGCAGCTCTCAGCCCAGCACAGGGCTCACTATTTCAGCATCACGCCCCTCATGTCTCATTGCCCTGCTTCCCAGCAGAGAAACCTCCAAGCTCCCGCTCAAATTCCTTAATGGGGCAACAAATCTAGCCTTTGTTAACTAAGAAAAAACAAAGAATCACTGCTCTAGCTACTGTTCCTCTCCTTCTCACATTCAGGTGACTGTGGTCCCTGCCAGCAGCATCATTTCAGGAGCTGTATTTCCCCAGAAATGATCATTTGCAGCGTGAGGATTTCAGGGGTCATGCAGAAGAGCGATTTGCAATTAATTTCCTCGGGAATGTTCAGTTTAGTAGCAGCAATTTGGTTCTTCTCCTCCCAGGGGGCAGCTCTACTTATAGTTGCACTAATTTCATTAACTTCATTTGCCAGTTCTCATAATGAAGAATGAGGGAAAACCATCACAGGCCATGCTCAAGGTCACCTGGTTTGTCTCAGGTGGTTTCCAGCTGCTTTCTTAGCTCACCCAGTTGTGTAAAGAATTACAATTTTGCATCCTCACAAACCACTCATCTCCTTGAGTTTATTCTTCACCTATCACCACAGCTCTGCTTTGATGCTGTAATCAATTAGGGGATAACCTTGCTGTTACATTTCATCTGTGATGACCTACAGAGTTAGATCAAAAAGAAATACATTGCCAGTCTGCCTCATGGATGCAAAAACCTAATTTTGAACCTACAAAAGACTCTTTTCCAGTCTGAAAACAACCTGGAGCAGTTACTCAGGGAGACTGGTCTCAGTGAGTTAATCTTACAAGCCTAATGAGGATGATTTAGATGCCAATGTTAACAATTTGAGCTATTTGACTAAAAACATCTTGTTATTCTGTCAACAGAGTCCCAGTAGCAGAACCTTGCCATCCTGAGCACCAAGGAAAGGAACAAAATGACGGCCAAAGAACAGCAGCACTTTAATTCTGAAGGGTTAGTTTAACTGACATGCCTTCTAACGACCCTTTCTTTTAAAACTTATCGTAAAGAACAACTCTAGGAAATCATGGCTGAGTATTTCTAAACAGGATACATTTCCAAGAATTCCAGCATCTTGGAACTCACATCCAAAGCCTCTCATAATCTTGAAATTACACCAATCTTGTGGGCTCAAGCTAGAACATGAGAGCTTGGAGCCTCTAGTTCTGTGGCATTACCAACAGCATTAGGGCTTCCAAAATGTCACAACTGCATTTATATTCCCAGCAGAACAAGATAGCACAGCTGGTCAATACATCCTGCCTTTAAAAAAAAGATATTTGAAAATCCTAGTAATCTCACAGTGACACCACGCTTCTTAAGATCCTGCATGCAAACTTTTACATACACATTCAAAGAACGTTTTGGAACTTTTTTCCACTACTTACAATTTTGTCTTATAAAATACTTACATACATTTTGTGGGTACAAAATAACTGACTCTGGGATTTCTTTATATTAACAAGGGAATTGAAGAATTTATTTCTCTGGTAAAGCAATTTTGGGCTGGGAGAGCCAGAAAGGCGAGTGAACACAATTTAGATTTTTCAAGACTTTTAAGCCACACTGCAAAATGTAAAGGTAAAAATGACTATTGGGGTCACCTAACAGTATTGCTGATAAAACGGTAGCAAAACTTCCCTCCATGAGAAAATAAGTCCTCAGGTAATCCCACAATGGTAATCACAATTTTATCTGAACCAACCACTTCAGAAAAAAATGTAGACTCTCAAAACACATATACAGCAAAATTACACAATCTCCTTCTATTTGCCTCAGTGTCACAGAGACCTGAATAAACCAAATGCAGGGAGAATGAAAACCTTAGAGCAATTATCCCCACAAGTGTTTGGGTTTGAAAGCATAACTTTAAGGGCCACGTAGGAATTTCTTCTCTCTGGCATGGACCAGAGGAACACTCCACACAGGCCAAGTACAAACCTGGATTTATGGCTCTGCAACTACAAGGGTCACCTCAGCTTTTCGGGCAGGAGACAGAGAGAGGGAGTCAGGGCAGCTCTGCAGCCATCAGGGGTGCTCAGGCTGCCAGCACAGAGGGTCACACACAACGTCTGTGGGCAGAGCAGCACAGTGAGTGGGGAAGGCAGAAGAATGAAGGGATCAGGAAAGGTCTCTGGCTCGTTAAGGGTTTTTTTAATGCCTTCCCAGCTTCTCCTGCCAGTTTCATGTTCAAGAAGCTCCAGTTCCCCTCTCTTCCCCAGCCCTCCTGCACAAACCAGGAAATGCTGACTGCGGGAGGGAGCAGGCTCCACTCCATTACACAGCCGAAATCAAACCCAGGAATTTTTGTTCTGCTGCCCAGTCATACCTGATTAGCGCCCACTTTGATGCTGATCAGGGGAACGCAGTGCACAGAGTGATTTACTAATTATGGGACAAATTCTGCAGACCTCCCTCTCAAAAACTTTCTGTGAAGTCAATGGGATTAATCACCACAGCAGGAGCTCAGTCACTTGGGCTCCAGACAGAGGATGGCGCTTGAATCAGAGAGACAAGGAGCTTCCTCTGCACCCAAACCTGCATCAGACAGGGGCTTCATCTGCACCCAAACCTGCATCAGACAGGGGCTTCATCTGCACCCAAACCTGCATCAGACAGGAGCCTCCTCTGCACTAAAAACTGCATCAGACAGGGGCTTCACCTGCACCCAAACCTGCTCCAGCTCTCGCTGTGCTGCCACAGGAGCGCTCGCAGCCCCCAGGACACGGAGCCCAAGGCACCATGCTCTGTTCTTAGACTGGAGGGTTGTTTTCACCACCAATGCCAAAGTGCAGTTGAGGTATTAGGGAGAGAACCGGACTCTGGAGCTTCATATGTGGCCAGCCCTTTTCTAAACTTGCTTTAAAATTTCCAAATAACAGCAGAGATGCCTCCGGCATGCCCGGTATTTACATTAAACCAACATCATTACCAACATACACTGTTCCCAAACTAACACCGCCCAGGAGCAGGTGAGGCAAACTGTTTGCAGACTGGTTTAAACTTACCACACAGCCCATTCCTTTCCCAGACTGGGGAGGGTGAAGCATGAGAATGCTCTGAATTCCCCAATGTTTATCTTGCTCAACGAGTTTTATTTAACCGCATCATTAGGTCACCCTCAAATTCCCCCGAACAATGAGGGGAAAAACCCGCAGAAAAGGGTGTGGCTTCGGGAGCTGAGAGAAGGGGCTTTGTTTCCTTGACGCACAGTTCAAAAAATGCACACATTTACCGATCCAAATGAATCCCGATAAACGTCGAGCCGCGGCGCAGGGAAACTGGAGACTGCAAGGACACTGCTGGTGCGAGGCAAAGGCTCTCCCCGGAGCTGTTTGCCTTTAAAATCCCCACACCATCACCCAGCTGCACCTTTAGCAACACAGAAGGTTTCTTGTCTAAATGACAGTTTCTCTTAAAGCGTGGGGGAGAGGGAGGGGAATAGAGGACTCGCTCCCTTCCTTTGCTACGCTGCTCTGTAATTTATGGATTAGTCTTGCAATTGTTCTACTGCTCCAGCATTTGCTTGCAAAGGAAACCTCTCCTCTGTGCAGCTATTTAGGTTAAAAAGTAACCTCATTAGATTCCCAGTGCTTTGAAGACAAATTTCAGTTGCTTCCCCTACTGGAAACCTTGCCAGCTGAACCTTTCTCCTCCCCCTCCTTCCCCCCACCATGTTCTTTCAAAGCAGCCAGGATCCATCCAATACAGACAAAAATCACCCTGTCTAGAGGAGCTGACTGTTGGCGTGTTTTCAAATACCTCTCCCTTGAACAGCAAGCAGGCTACGTCTCACTGCATATAATATAAGGAGTATTTCTGCTGCAGCAGAACCACCGAGGAGCTGTTTCCCTGTCCCGTGTGCACAGAGGTTTGAGGCCTCTGAATTTGCAAAAACGTTTGCAACGAGCTTCTATAATCATTACCCCCCCCTAAACCCTTTACTTCCCCTTTTCCTGGCCTCTTTATTATTTATTTAGCCAGATCAAAGGGCCTTTTCATCAGGCTTGTATGCTGCTGAAGTCATTTCAGATCACAAACAATGGTGGACAAACTCTGAAAATAGCTCCTCATAGGACTAGGAAGGTTCTGAGCAAATTCAAACTCCCTAAAGCTCAGACTCTGCTCCCAAATACTGACTGGTTTCTTCCCGCTCCCCTCAAAATGTGCAAACACAAATTCACAGAGACCTCTCCATTTACATCCTCCCATTGCTCCTCTGACCCTTTTAGCTTCAAAGTGAGGCCAAAATCATTACACCAGATACCACCTGGTGTCAGGCAGAGATGAGATGGAATGGGAACAGGTAAGTAAAGCTGGGGTTTTAGCCCACCTTAATAAAACTTCATCTTCCCACGGACATCAGTGTTTGGCTCAAGCCAAATCCAGCTCCTTTTATCTAGAGGGAACCAGAACAGGCTGAGATTTCAAATGATGCAAGAAAAATGAGCAAAAGCTGAACAAGCAAGTTTGGGATGAGGCACAAAGCATACTCCATTTTCCTCTCCTACACTTCAGTCCACTGAAAATAGAATTTTAAAAACTCTACAGGAAGCTCAGAGGTGATTTTTGCTACCTGCACCATTATTGCTTTCATTCACTTTCTCCTTTCCTGTGTGTACAGTTTTAAGAAAAATCTTTTGTCTGGCAGATATAATTAGAGAACAATTTAAGTCTTACAATAAGTAACTGCAAGTTTCTACAATGAATAATACCATTACTTTGGCTTTTGTAGCAAAGCTTTAGTGAGGCTCTGGAGCCTCAGCATTAAACTTCCCCATACCATAAAATCAAGTTGGCTTGTTTTGGGTCTTTTTTTTTTTTTTTTTTTTTTAAAAAGCATCAGGCCTCTGTAGTCAGCTACTGAAGCAGGTAACAGTCCTTCCAGACAGTCTGCAGCTGAATACAACACGTCATCTCATGTAAGGAAGATGGGGTCTTTGCTGAGGGAAAACCTGCCTCGGGAGTGAAGGTGTTGGACTGAGTTTTATTTTGTCATTCCTTACGTGACTGTCACAGGGGTTGTTCTGAGGTCTCGCTTACCTGACTGAGCCATACTCAGGAGGATGCTGATACCTCATCATAGGCCCATCAGATCTTCCCTGCTGGCTCATGCGATGGTCACTATAGAAATGCCCCGAGTCCTGAGGTTTGCAGTTCATAGACGGGGTGGATACGTTTTTGTAAGGATACTCTGGGGGAGGCCCCCGCTGCTCCATCCCCTTCATGCTGGGCTGGGAAGGGGGCTGCACCGAGTTCTTGTAGAACTCATTGGAGCCAGAATTTTTGTAAGGGTCGCTGGACTGCTGGGGAGAGAGCGGGGACAGCGGGGAGAGCGGCGCGCTCGTGACGGGCGCGTGGGCCTTGACCCCGCTGGTGGCCAGGGACAGCTGCATCAGCCTCTCGCTCAGGGAGCGCACGTGGCCTTGCTTGAGGTCCTTCAGTCCTTCGTCCTGGTGCACCTTCCCCGGGCTCACCCGCTGCACCGTGGGCCGCCCTTCAGTCCTCATCTTCTGGTTGGTGACGCCCGTGACGTAGAAGGCGGCCCCGACGCTGGCGTGCGGCTGGCCCCGGAAATACTGCGACTGCACCTTGGCCTCCTCGTAGGTCGGGAGGTCCTCGCTGTTCTGGAGCCGCGGCGAGAGCTGCTTCTCCATGATGCTGTTGTCCACCTGTATCTCCTGGCCCTGGGGCTCCTGGCGGGCAGCATGAGTCACGAGCTGGTGGTCCTGGGAGCTCAGCCCTTCGTTCTGAGAGGCCGGGCCGCCGGTGCTGCTGAAAGGGGGGGCATTCCCTGTGGCTTGCTGGTGTAAGGCGAGAAGGTTGCGGTTGTCATTTGGGTTCCCGTATCGGAGCTGCTCCTGCAGCAGGCGCTGTAAAACTGTCGTAGCTGCTTGCTCTTCTGAATTCCTCATCTCAAACTGTGGTGCCTTTTGGGTGGAATGTAAAAGCTGCCCTTGACCTAAGGAAAGGAGACACGGTTATTAGCGCCTGAGTGGATCGAGGGAGAGATATTCAGGAGCAACGGCTTGAAATACAGAAAAAAAGCAGGTTATATTACCAAAGGTTCCCATAACAATGGGGGTCATCAAGGCCCTTGACCTAAGAAGGACTTGCATGCCTGGGGGACAAAGCCTTAGAAAGGTGATGAAAGGTGACTTGAAAGTTTATGGGCAAATCAATCGACTGCAAGCTGTAGGGATGCATGTCAAATACCTCAGACAGCATCTCGGGCAAAAGGGAGACTGGAATTCACAGGGTGATGGTAAAAATGCCTGAAACCTGTTTGCTTTATACTTAGAGTTACTAACACTGAAATACACTTCCCATATTTGTAGGCAGACAAGGACTGAAGTGTGAAATCAGCAACTTGTCAGTTTTAAGGGAAAGAATAAAACAAAAAGGAGGCCCATTGAGATAGCATATGGTTCAAAAGAAGTAAAGGAATCTTTCAGCTTAGATAAAGCAATTCATGAATACCTAGTCAGCCAGCAGGTTTTCGGAGTTATGAAATGCCCAGAGTGAGATCAGCACCTCTTCTCCCTGCTGCAGAAAACCCCAGGCACTGTGCAAGTGAGGACTCAGGAACTTCCTGCTATACAAAGGCAACCAAATCCTCACACATCTAAATATCCTCAGCGGAATGCATGCAAATTCAAGGGGAGGAAAAAGACTTGTCTGATCTAAGGAACAGAAAAAGACCTCTGAGTGGCAGGAAAAAACACAGCGTCCCAATGAGAGAAACACAAAGAGCCAATGTCAGGCACATCCTAAGTAGAGATTAAGCCAGTGACCAACAGCAATCACGTTTTGCTCAGTCTCCCAGTGGAGTCAGGAGTGTGTCATGGAAACTCAGGCCCATTGGTCTTGCCTGAGTTGAAATATCAAAAATTAATGATACCTTTGAGACATGTAACTGAAAGCAGAGCAACTTTTGAGCTAGAACAGCTCAGAATAGAGTCAGGCTCACTCGCTGGCCAAGCTGCAGCTCTGCCCTGACAGCAGAACACGTGTTGCTGTTCTAGCATTTTCTTTCGACACCTTTTTTCTGTATTACCTTGTCCCTTAGCAGAAGGTAACTTGTTCCCAACAGTTGGCTCTGTGGCAGAACCAGGAGGCCTGAAGGGTCTGCTTTGTGCTGCCTCTCCACAAGCTCCCCATTTGCTCCCTCAGACCAGCCAACCCTTGCAACACAAGGACTGACACTGAGCACACAAAAGCCTTCTGCAAGCCTTAATGAAGAGAAAGTTAAAATCCACCTTATCCCAGGCTGCTCACCGTGGCAGGAATTCAGGCCCTGATAGCTGACCTGGAATGTGACTCCTCTGAAATCCTGTCTGAAGTGGCACATACCTTTGTCCTTCACTTGGAGTTCCCTGGTGAGGAGGAGCAGTTCTGCCACATGGGGGGATGCACAGCCTTCCTTCTGCAAATCCAAGATCTCTCTCAGAGATGGCTTCAGGTTCCTCTTCAGCAGGCCAGATCACTTGATACTCTCCTCACTCCCAAAATAATTCTGAGAAAAGCATTGAAAACATCATTTTAATCAGTAGATGAGACCCTAAAAATAATAAACCTTGGCCCATATTCAGATTTTCCTTTTGTATCTTCTTGTTTTCTCCCAGAGCCCAACAATTTTGATCCCTTTAGGATGAATGAACCCCCATGTCCCCAGCAATCTAGTCCATGTGCTGCTTTAATCATGACCATTTCTGCTCCAAGATTAAATGCTGCCAAGTAATGCTTTGTCCCATCTGTGCCTCCAAGTGAAACAGTGATTAAAACCCGCTAATTCTTTAACTCCATTGTTTTATTTTTTGCTCAGAATGAAAGCTGCAGCACAGATGAGGATGCCCTGTGCTTATTCCTCCTTTGCCAGTGGTGCTGAGTATTTCAAACTGTGTCAGCAGAAATCCTCTGCTGGATGGTGACACGGTGAAATGCTTGATAAACTTCAACACATTGTGCCTCAGAAATGACTGTGAGAATGATCCGTTTGTGAATATTAGCTTTATTTTACACACTGGGAAAGTCAGGGGAAGAAAAGGACACTGACAAGAGTTTATGCCAGAAATACATTGCAGAGCACAGCTCTAATTCCCAAAACACTCTTTAATTACGTTACTTTTCTCCTTCAGAATACGAAAGAAAAGTAAGGAAACTTTAACCATTGAGAGGAGAAGCAGGAGAATACAGAACAATGTGTATTTAGGCATGTTACAAGAAGCAGTTACTGAAGGTGTCCTAAAGAAAAAGGCAAGCAATGCAAAAGATGTGGAACACACTTGTTCAACACAAGTGTGTTCACACCTTAAGGAAAGGCAATGAAAACAGAACTAGAGAAACTAAAACATTCATTGATACGAATAATTTAACTTTATTTCCCGGAATGTTGCAAAACCTAAAGTGAACAGATGTAGGGAAGGAATGCAGACGGGGATACTTCTGTCTCTGACTTATTACAGCACAAATCCACACCCAACAAAAACTATCTCAGATCTGCAAGTTAAATACTTGAGGTGTCAACAGCAATTTCAAGGCACATGAACAATATCTAAGGAGAGAACAAGGCAGTGTTGTGTGGTGTGGTACTTCAAGATGGTGGTTGAAAAAAGCAGCTAATGTCAAATTCTTAACTGGTGACTTAGCTCGAGAGGGATATATTGAAAACAGCTGCCAGCAAATATGCAGTAAAGAACCTTTAAACCAGGCATTAAAGATAGCAGATAACTAGAGCAATTTCTAGCCTCTTTCCTCAGTGTTGCACAACAGAAGTTAAGGATTCCTCATCCCCCTCACACCAGAATCATCACTGACTCTTCTTTTTTAAATTTTTTTTTAAACCAAGCTGCCCTGAGCAACCCTTTTTATTAGAGCATAAAAAGGCTTTTATTATGCAATATGATGCTGCCTTTCCACCCAAAGACTTCTTTTGTCTCAACTGGAAAAATCTAAGGAGGTGGGGGGGAGATTGTTTATTTTTTTAATACAAAGATACAACCCAGCTTGAGATTCTGCCTCTCTGCCTTAAAGATTTTTTTTCAACAGACAAATCCAATCTGTGCACGTTTAACTCCTTCAAATGCTCCAGGAACCATTTCACACACAGAGCTTCACTCCTCAGCACTATCAGCTCTTTCTGCTGAGATGATGGAGAGAGGACCCAGTTCATACTGAAAACGTTTGCTGGAACTGAATACTACTAATTTTAATGTGGGTGTAAACTAGAAATCAACCTGGAAACCAAAGCAAAAGGTGGGCTGAGATACAATATAAAGATATTCCGGCCAACAAATCCGCTTTCTTTAAATACCAAGTGGTAGCCTATTTTTTCCAGTTTTATCCCATTATTTTTAATTAACAAAGAAAATCTTGTGCAACTAACTTGGGTGGCAGCATTCTTGGAATCTGCTTTCTGAGTGGGTTGGAAACTCCTGGCAGAACCAATGAGTTAACTTTTCTATTAACAAAACACAAAAATGAACAGTACAATCGATGCTGAAGCCCATGTGTTATTTATTTGGACACCAAACTCTATTTGTGTCAGGCTCTTCCAGCAATTTCGGTTTTTCACTGTGCCAAAGATGGAAATTAGTGAGATGCACTGGAAAGGTTGTTATGATAGAGCTGGAAGGAAATTGGGAAGGTTCTGTGGATACTTTAAACAGACGTATTTGGGGGTTTAGCCTACATCCATTATGATTGATAGGGCTGAAATCAGACTGCCAACAACTGTGCCAAACTCTATGGATTGGATGGTGCACTCTCCATAACCACAAAGCCTCGAAACACCTTTTCCAGTGGTAAATTCAGGTTTAGATCGAATCTCATCCAAGGAACCACGGTGAGATCTCCAGGCTGAATCAATTTTGCAATTTGTTCCCAAGCATGGCAGCTCTATCATCTTACACCTCATTCTAAACTCTGGTCTGAAATTACTCCTGGTAATTTAAGGGAAAAGTTCTTGAGGAAACATCAGAACATACAACTGGTAGAACTAACACAGGAATTGCAAATAATGCTTCACCATGCTGAGATCCAGAATGGGCACAAAAGGGAGCGTAGTGTAGGTACTATTTAAGGAAGAAAAGCCTCATGTTTGCAGGGCATTGTGTAAAAACCCAGTAGCTGAGGCTTCTGTCTTAAACATCATGTAATTATGCACACAGGAACCTTGCCAGTCCCTCGTGAGGAAGGAAGATTAATGAAGAATTTAAAATGATAATACTGCCAGGCTGTAGGGAACCAAAGCAGCACATTTCTGTACAGCATGCAAATATTTTCCAGCATTATAAAAATAAACAAGCTTAGACAAGTGAGCGACTCACCACTGTTTGATGAGTGGCTCTAATGCTATAGCTCAATTAACCTGCATGGAGCAATAATAACCTCACAAGCAAAGAGAAGCATCTTTCTTTAGCTTGTGAAACAAAGAGGAATGCAAGAGTCCCTGTGAGGACAGCCTGTGCATACTTGCCCAGAATTACTGCTTAGCCAAGGAGCTAATTAGCTTACACATCAGGTGGGATGGGAACAGGTTCACCACCTCATCAGGGCTGCAGTACAGTTAAGCACTTTCAGTTTTACTCCTAAGTTTTGTCACTCACTTCAGAAGCAATCCACTGACAGACTTCAAACTCCAGCAGCAAACTCTGTGGTTTTACTTAAAGGACGTGCTCGTGATACTGCCCATCCTGGTTGGCAACAGGGGATGGATGCTACCAGGTAGATGAAGTTTTAGGCTCGTTTTTCAGGTGCAGGGTTTTCTTCAGACAGACCTGCACTCTGTAATAGAGGAGGGGACAGGAAACCATGTGGAAAGGACCAGCTGTGAGGTCCCTGGGCAATACTCCCATGCTGAGTCACCCCTGGGTAGTGGAAACTCTGCTGCTCCACGGCCCACGAGAAACCACAGCAGGCTGATCCCGGCTCCTGCAGAATTCACTCAACCTGTGTCTCCAAGACCATTGGAACCGTGGCTGTTCTGCACAAACACTCTCGTTGGAGTGGGTGGGAGCACCAGGGACTCAGAGACAAGGACCTAAACCATTTAATGAATAGTGGAGGTTATCACTGAATGCTCTTCGCTTCCTTTCAGTCCTACCTGAGGAGGAGGAGGAAGGCAGAGAATACACACCAGAACAGTCCTGGAGAATAAAGGCTCTCAGCATTGGGCGCCAACACTCAGACCTGCAAGGCAGCACTCGACAAGTCCCAGCGTTGTGAGAGCGCTTTAGCACCTGCTCCTAACCAGGAGGAAGTTCCAGACTCTAACCATAAACACCTCCCCAGCTCCCATTCAACCCTCCCGGCCCTGCCTGCCTCCATCTGCTGCCAGTGGCTCAGGTGATCCCGGAGGGTGGCACCGAGCAGGTGCATGGAGCGCTGCCAGCATTACTCATCTTCATTCCAGAAGGGCAGAGTCACCACCAGGCAAACAAGAAAAACTTCCTTCTTTTAACGAAAAACAAGAACAATGCCACCCTGAGGGGGGCAAATAAGATGCATACCCATTGTATTAGATCATCAACACAACCGAAGACCGTCCTGGTTTTAACAACTCTCCCAGCCAAACTGAGTCCACCTGAGCAAGGATTAGACTGTCCCTACCCCTGCCCCTGCCCCTCAAACAGTCCTGTCCCTGGGACCAGGCACAGGGAAGCCTGGCAGGCCTGAAGAAAAGGCAGCAAGTTGCTTGGCCTGGCTGGAGATAAATAAGTCAAGACATCAACATGGGAAGATCCCCTCTAAATTACATCTCAAAGGAAAAAAACTGAGAAGACCTTACTTGACCTTTGAAGTAATGCTCCCCTCATTAAAAAGTATCGATTTCTTCACAAGGAAGTTCCTATAATCTTCACCAACATAATTTAGGCTTTATATTACAAAGGAAAAAAAAAAATAATAAACACTTACAAAGCCCGGTATAAATAGGAAAATGTCGTGGCTTTTAAGCATTTTGAAAAGAATGCTATGGAATTTCAAGTTCTTCCATAAAATTTTAAAAGTCACAGGGGCAGGAGGATTTATTCTGAATATACCAGTCTAATAGGAAAACCAGCTGTTTTTATTGAGAATATTTCTACATGAAGACATCATACCACTCAATTACTTAAACTGTTATGCAGCACTACCTAACACTGCTCACACATCTGCAGAGTCACAACCCTTTAGGGGCAGGTACTGCCATTTCTGCATAATTAATGAGACACAAATTCCAGCATAGGCAAAGGAAGCTCTGCCACCAGCTCCAGAAAGGCCAAGAAATCTCACCTTTTAGACGTCTTCTTGCTAAAATCAGCTCAAGCTCACGCAGCTTTAGCCACACCAGGTCTCATTTCAGAGGGCTGCCTCCCAGCACAGACCGAGCAAGATTCATCTGCCTCAAACTTCAGCTATTTCCAGTAATTATCCTTGCAAACTGGGGAATTGCTGCAAGCTCAAGCCGCAGTTTTAATTCGACATCAAGCTTTGTTTTGTGTTTTGAGAATGCTCCACTTCTCGCTGCTGCTGGCACTCAGGCAGCGCCCTGCTTCTGTCGTCAGCAGCCCCTGTCCCACAACCATCCCAACTATGCCTCAGCACCAGTTTCGTTGCATTGTGTGGTTTCTCCATTCCTTCCCTGATTTAGTCCAGGCCTCTCCTCGGGGCTCTCAGATAATGAAAACCATGTGAGAGTAAAATGTAATCTTCAAACACGCAAACCAGTTTCATGTGCATTATCAGAAGGGAGCAAAATGTTGACAGTGCATCATTTGTCCCTACAGATAGGATCAGACTCTTTTAATTGCTGCTGAGATAAAAAAAAAAAAAAAAAAGATTGGAATCACCATCTACGTTAAAAATAAAGCGAAAAATTCGAACCTAAAAGCTTAAGCAGTCTTGAAAACAATGGAAATATGATCCCCAAACAGATATATCCATTTTGTGCCACCTTAAGGTAGGTTTTCCTCATATGTCAGTTGTGACATCCTGAAAATTTATATCATAAGTTGACACAAATAAAAAAACGTAGGTGGAGGTGGATGCAGAGAAGAAAACAACCACCATGGCCTAACTTTAGCATGGAATTTTCTGTTTTTTTCTAGCAATCCCCACAATTTAAACTATTTTAAGCCCCCATATGGAGGAGCTCTTCTTATTTCAGAATGTAGTTCCACAGAATTTAACGGGACTAACCACAGAATCCGGAAAGCAGGCAGGAATGAAAGAAACTGCTAAAATACAGGTAAATGGCCAGTTATCAGGCAGAGGTGTTGTGGCACAAGGAAGGGCACAAACCCAGTGCAGTACTGGGATTGCCCAACACCACCAGGAGATCTCAGTGGGTACCATGGGTTAAAAATATTCATTAGAGCTACAACCCTTCAGAGGATCCAGCCCACTGCATTTTTAGACAGCAAGTATGTTATAAAAGTGGTTTTAGTGTTGTTCTTTTATCATAACCACCTGGGCTTTTCATGTGCACCTTGTAAAAAACCTTTAATTACCTATAAGATGATTAATTGAGCCTCACCACCACACTGGGGGGGAAGATATTACTCCATTCATTTTAGCACAGTGGTGACTGGCTATGTCCTGGCCTACACTGATGTTTTGAGTTGCCACAACTATGTCACTCAGGGAATTGATTTCTTTCAATGCAAGTATTCCAGCAACCACTCTAAAACAGATGCAGTTACAGTAGGAAATAATTGGGTTTAGGTGTACTGCTTAGGAAACCTCACGTAAACCACACCAGCACAACTTCTATCATGCTAATAGACTTCATCACTGCTAGAAAGGTTTTCTGTAGTAACAGAAGCAGCAAGAACTGATCCTGCCTGAACAGATCAAGGATGTTGGCACCCCAGGACTTGTGCCAGCAGAAGGCAGAGGAACCTTCTGAGTGTTTTCTACAGCTGGAGAAGATACTCTGCAAAGGATCCTCAGCAGCTGCAGAAAAACAGTTAAAGATTTAGAGCCCTAATGAACTAAATGAACTTCACTGAGTGCACAGAAACCAGAGGTAACACATGGCTCCTTGAGCACAAATCCAAGGTGATTAACCTTCCCTGCTCCCCCTCAGTGCTCAGTCAATGCCAGCAGGGCTTGTGCAGGAAATGCACTCAGCTCCCCCCTGTCTGAGGAATGCAGTGCCAGAGCCTCTCCAGGCAGGAAAAGCTGCTGTCCTGGGTCTCCCAAGGGAACACATCTTCCAGTTTGCCTCCCCCAGCCCTGGGCCCTGATCTCCATCCCAGCCTTTGGAGACTGCTCCATGGAAGCTCCCTTCAAACCTCTTGAGCAGCAGTGGATGGGGCCAGCAGTGTCCCACACACAGTTTCTATTGCCATCCCTACTCCCCCAAACCAGAAATCCTCTGGGCTTTCAACACATGCTAAATCCACTCTTCCCCCAGGGGTGTTAAGCTTTTTTTATAACTTCTTTTCTAAAGAAGATCCAAGTGCTCCACACCCAATCCCAACTCGACAAGAGCAGAAGCTGCTCTTTCTCATGTAACTTTGGAGAGCTCTTTTCTGCCTGCTCTCCACAGATCCCTGATCTTACCCAAAGGAAGGGTGGAACAGGCCACGTAATGGCTCTTGGTCTCTTCAACCTTCATCATTTACAGTAAAAAGTGTTCCAAATTTGTTTTTACCCAATACAAATATATGCACTCAGCTGTGATGACTCCAGAAAATTCCAGATTACCACCTCCTTGTGCACCTCCACAGGCTATCCCAGGACCCCAGACTGGTTTGGGTTGGAAGGAACATTAAAAGCCATCTCATTCCAAACCCCCAGCACAGGCAGGGATGCCATCTCACACTGGTTTTAACTTCTGGCTCTCCAGAAATACAGAGGAGATTTCAGCTGTTTCTTTTCAAAAAGACAATGGGAAAACAAGGAAAATATATTTTCCCAAGCCCCACAACAAGACAGGCTAGCCCCAGTATGAAGCAATCAAATTTGTTTCAGCTGAACAGAGAACCACCCAAATTAGAACAGCAGGAAAAGTCCACCAAACCCTGATGGGGACAAAGTCACTGAAATGTGGAATTACTTTCCTTGAGGGTTACAATAAATAATCCTAATATTAAGTAATTCTTTCAAAAAACAAGTTGTGTAGAGACACAAAACATTTTAAAGAAAATATTACTGTGACACAGCTCTTAGAAAAGGTCTTAAAAATGCTAATTAATTCATTAAACAAAATCCTAAACTGGCTTAATTCATAAACATTCACATAAGAGAACTGTTCAACAACATTTTGGTCTCCTATTAGACACTGTAACAAATAGGCCTTTAAAAAACAATTTTATTGGATCAGTGAATTTTTTGTCATTTACACAAAGTCTGATTCTATACTGTGACCAGTACTGATGAACCTTATATAGCCCAACAGTGGTTACCAAGGAAAATGACCAAAGACCTCTCCAAACTCCCAAGGAATTTCAAACACATAGTATTAAAAAAAAAAAAAAAAAAAGTTATTTTAAGCTGAGACACAACCAAACTAGACAAGAGTCACTCTCAGAGAGTGATGAGAAAGTAAAAAAGCAGCAAGTCTGAATGGCAGCATTTATCTCTGAAGCCCTTCTGCAGGACCAAGAATGCTGAGTGCCTGCCAGGACGAGAGGAGACACTCAGCTCTTGGGAACAGGAGGGAGCCCTCACTTCTCCAGGGCCAGCCAGGCCCTATGGGAGCTGCCCATGACAAGGGAGGGCACATCCAACAACCACAGCTCCCTCCCCAGGGGACACTCCAACACACGTTCTCCCTGCACCTAACACAAACCTCTCCACTCTACTAAAACAGGATTTTAAAGCTTTGAGAAGTTTGTTTCCACAGGCCTTTGAATTCTGTTCTCAGGGGGTTTTTCTAAATTCGTATTTCATTTTCCATTCCTGTTCACTCCTCGTGCACTGAGCTCCTGCTGACATCCAATGTCTCGTTTGCCCTGAATAGCCATTTATACACAGGTAAGTTTTAAATCTATTCTTACTTTAAAAATTACATCCAAATGTCCATGCAAACACAAATTCCATCAACCAAGAAAAACTCCTTTCACTTACAGGCATAGTAGGCAAGTAAGAGGAGATTACATTGCGTATTTTAAAATTCATTGCTCCTAGGAACAACTTCACACTATTTTTCCCCAAAGTTGTTGGATCTTTTTCCTGTCCTGAAGACAACACTTCAAGGCTATTCTGGAGAGCCAGGGAACATGAAAGATTTGGATATTTGCTGACTTTAGAGCTCTCCATACAGCCCATTACTTTCACATGGACACAATTCCAGTATTAGATCTGTCCAAAGCATGAACCAAATGCTTTTGCAAAGGCTGAAGGTATGGCCATGGAGGCTGCAGCATGAAGCTCTTCCTGTGGCCAGCACTGCATTCCAGAGCTGTTTGGGAATACACTCTCTCCTGTATAAAAGGGTTTAACAACTCCTGCAGCCAAACTGGACTCACAGGGCAGGTATGTGCCTGCTCTTTCATAAAAGACAATGATTTAAGTCTACAATATGATTCTGCTGCCACATATGGGGCACATGCAGAGAGAATATCAGGCACTAGGGTATGTGGAAGCCTAACCTAGAAAGTAACTACTCATCAGAAAGTAAGAGAAGCAGAGAATTCCTGAAAGGAATGAGCTTAGAGAAATGGGTTGTGGCCCAGATTCAACACAATGCACTAAATCACTTTGACAAATCCTCTAGTGCTTCCTGCAAGTGTATAACCCCAGCAACAGGCAGTTTGGAACACTTCTATGAGGAACCAAGTCCTCTCTTGTATTTCAGTGGACAGAAGAGGAGAAAGAGAGCCCTGGACCTTATTGCCAATCCCCAAGAATGGCTGTTCTCACACTTTTATAAACACTTGGTCTCCATGGAAGGGGGATACCTAGCAGCAAACATTGGCAACCAAGGACATTCCACTCCCACTATATCGTCCACAATAGCAAGGAGAAAAAAAAAAAAAAATCCATAAGGCTGCTTTGACTAGGAACCCTTTGAGAGGACTTCTTCAAAAGTGAGTGTCTGAAAATACCTTGAAATGTGGGAACGTGCAACAACAGCCGGATGGGGGAAAACAGGCATCTTACTTTATTGTGAAAGCATTTACACTTCAGCCCAAAGTGGGAACATCCATCAATCCAAGAACCTTTTGCCAAGAACAAGATCATCGTTTTCTTTTTAATTCACAACAGAACCCAGCACGCAACATATTCTGCACCAAACAGAGAATCTCATCGTTTACAGGTGTTTGGAGCCACATTTTAGTTTAATGCATACTCTGAACATGTAAAAGCTTTATTACATTGGGTTTTGTCTTCCCTGCAGGTCAGAGCTCTGCAGCACATTAAAGGCCACCAGTAAGAATGAAACAAGAAGTGCACAAGGAGTTCTACCCCACAAGGGGTATAAGCAGACAAATTCTTTCACTGCCAAAAGTATTTATACATTAACACACTCTTGGACTGTTGATAATTCTAAAAGTGAAGACTTATTCCGGCATGTACATTAATACAACAATCTAAACCAAGCTCAGATTTTGCTCCACATTAAGATAATTAAGCTTTAATGAGCTCAAATTTTACTTGAGCTGTTTGTTCACTGCAGTGACAGTGAGCCCCAGCCATGGAGCAAGGCATCACTGTGGTGAGCCCTAGGAAGAATTAAATGGTGCAAGTTGTCCTATCAAAATAACCACCAAAAAAAATATATATATAAATCACATTACACTCAACTGGAAACAAAAGGAAGGGCTAGAAGTGGGAGAAGCATTTATGCTCTAAGAACTTGAGGGTTGCAAATTCTCAGCTTCACTGTCATGGTTAGGAAAATGCGGCAGCAAAGCAATGCAACCTTATTTCTAAATAAACAAAAAGATTGGTCAGTCTGCTGATGCAAGACAGACTAAAGAGAACAAGAGAACTATTAAATTATCTCCACTTCTGGGACTCTGCTATTCTTTTGCAAAGTGAATGGCTTATGCTAATCAGAATGCATCTGAAATGCATCATTCAAGCCTTCTTGTACAAATATAGTTCTTATTTATCCCAAAAGATCCCCACCAGCTGGCAATGTTTGCATACAATGTTAAACCCAACCTCAAGAGCCCATGCATTATGAGTCATTTTACACTTAAAAACATTAGTTCCTTTCAGTGTTCTCCAAGACGGTGTATCCCACGAGAAGAATTTTAGTGGAATTCAGCAATAATACACTATGTTACCATCCAACTTCCTCTAGCACAAAGAAGTTACAAGTTTTCTGTTGTTCAGTGGGTTGTTGTTTGGGTTTTTTTCCCTCCTAACAGGGCTTTTCCTCCAGGACATCCTTGGGGAAGGAACAAAAGGATTTGCACCAATCCCTTCTATATGAATCAAATATTTATGCTATGCCCTCTTGAAGCACTTTCATCTAGTAACCTGTGGAATGTGATCTCCTGACCTCAACACTCAGGCACGTCTAAATCAGCTGCCCTTTGAGCTGTATTAGAGGCCACAGAGAATTTTTATACATTTGTATCACAGGCACATGAAAACCTTGTGGCCCAGCTGTGGCGTCCTCTGCTACAAAGCATTACTCCAAAGTGTGCTTCGCGAAAGGGGAATGCTTTGGTTGTCCCACCAATGTTTATGATTCTTTGTGATTTATGGCACAATCCGATGTCGTGTGTCACCAGAACAGGCAGGACGATGAACCACGCTATCGGCACATTAACCAGCCAGCACGATTTAAATTCAAGTGTCACGGCAAACTCCAGCCCCACGCTCCACCACATGGCCCATTCTGCCCACTCCACACTGCCCAGTTCCCTTCTGCCTCCAGCCCCCTCCCCAGGGCAGCCAGTGCTGCCTGCAAAACACCTCCAGAATCCAAAAGGCAGAGAGGTTGTAGGGCGAGCAGGCACCCCATTCCCTCCATCTGGAAATCCCACCCTTTCCTCAAGAAAAATAAATCGTTCTATGTTGCCTTTGTGGTACCCAGGAATCTTTGAAGGGTGGGGATATGTTGCAAATAAGTGTCCTGGAAGAGAGGGAGACCAGGTGTCCTAGATGAACCTGCAACTTCAACTATGGCACAAATTTCTCCAGGGTCAATTCCCTCAGAGGAGCAGTCACCGAGGTAACCCTGGTGAAAGTCTGACCCAGAGATTTAACAGGGTCATGGTCCTGATGGTAGGGTTCATGTTTTCACAGCAGCCCTGAAAAATCGACATGATGCTGCCCATCACTCACACAGGAGCAGCACCAGGGCATAGGGAAAGCTTGAGAAAACACTTCTTGTGATCCCACCCTGACCTGGTAGAAAAGGCTCAGTGCCCTGAAACAGTCAAGCAGAAAAATGTGAGACAGCAGCCAAAACCAAGACCCTGTCCTCTGCCCCAGGATGGATCCTGGTCAGTCACCCAGTCTCCTCACAAGGTGCCCCACTGGCTGCTGCACCTCAGCAGAGACTGAGGCACCCCCAGTCCTCCGAGGGTCCAGCAGCTCAGAGCACACTGACTTGCTAGCCACCCCCTATTCAACTTTTTTTTCCCAGAGAAATCCCTCCAGGGAAGAGGAAGGGGGGAAAAAAAACTTAGAAAGAGGAACAGGGAGCAGGCCAGACCAATATGTAGCATTTCCTGTATCATCCACAGGAAAAACCCACGCAGTGGGGAAGAGCTCAATGTCAAGGCTGGTTTCACCACATGAACAGGCAGTTCCTCCTGCTGGGGGATGCTGTGTGATTCCACAGGGAACAATACAAAAATTCCACAGGTCCTTCCCTTGCAGAAATGGCTGGTAGCTAAGAAGGAAGGAGGGGAAGGAGGAATGTGGGTACAGAGCTGTGGGAGAAGGAAAACGAGACATTCACTGTAGCATTATCTATCACTTGTAAACCAGGACACACTCAGCACTTGGCCCCTACAGAAAGGAGTATTCTGCAAAATATGTTTCCCTGCACAGAGACTGGGCCTCCATCCAGTTATTATGTGCACATGTCCCTGCTGCGTTTTCAGTCTTACTTCGGGGAAAAAAAAAATCTCAAAACAAAGAAACCATTCCCTCATATTCACTCTGCACAGTGCCAAGCGTGCTCCTGACCATGTTCAATAATCTGTTAAGGCGTGTTAATTATGGGTGCAACACTTTACACCTTGTGACACAGCAGTAAAGCACTTAATGTAAAACAAATTCCAGTGTGAAACAAGAAATCAGCCGATCGTGGAAGCCCTGTTTGCATGTGTGATACATAAATTCACATACATGCTCCTCTGTGCAGCACGACCAGCAAAGACAATCTCAACACGTGGATTACAAGCACAATGACTGCAATTATTTTCTCAAAAGAGCACCACAAGAAACGGCTGCTTTCAAACACAGCCTGACACAAACCCACTTCAGCGACTTCCACCGAGTTTTACTCAATCCAATTACACACAAGTGCATCACTATTCATTTTGGCAATTTACTACCACTAGTGAAATAGGTGGACGAACGTATTTTTTCCCTTTTTTCTTTTTTTTTTTTTTTTGCAAGAATTTTGCAAGATGAAAAGTAAATTTTACAGGGGAGAGAAGTGACCGACAAAAGCTGACAGAGAAGAGAGCCAGTCTAACTCCCAGGTTAAGGCTGAAGAAAGAATTCAGAGTTCCTTGCAGCATGAGCACATCTCTTACCTACTGATCTGCTGAAGACAAAAGGGTTTTCTTCTTTTCAGAAAGTGGACACTTGTAGCTCGTTGGGTCAGTCACACAAAGCTTCCCTGCTGCCAAAGGTATTCTTTTTCCCCTCGGGTTTTTGTTGTTGGTGGTTGGTTTTTTACCCCAGAGAGTAAAGGGCAGAACAGTGGATTCAGCAGGGGCAAAGGGTGGAATTCGAGATTTAACGGGCTGGAGAACTGCAGAGCTCTCTCCAAAAGATGCTGTATTTCAAGGCGCTTTCATTTGCAAATCCTTCTTCATCCTCAGTGTCAATAAAACTGGAGGAGGGGGAGTAAACTTTTTTTAACCGCAGAAATAAACCGGACTCCACAGAAGGGGGAATGTGATACGAACTGGATTTGTGGCTCGACTTTTTCTTTTATTAAAAATAAATATACTTTCAGAACAGGCAATCGAGCTGGAAGGCGGTAAAAAAAAAAATCCCAGAGTCAGCCAGGACCTGCCCGCGGTCGCTGGGAGGAGGATAGCGGTACCTCGAGAGCGGCAGAATAAACACAAAGAGGGGAAAGTCCGCGTCCCGGCGCTGGCAGCTCGGCTGTCAGTGGCAGCGCCGCCCGGGGCAGTCGCAGCGCCCGCGGCCCCGGCAGCGAAGGGCGGCCCGCGGCATCGCGCCNCCCGGCCGCCGCTATTGTGCGCGGACACTCGGAGTGGCCGCTCCGCGGGGAGCAGCCGCTGCGGATCCTGGGCCTGCACACGCACCCCAACAAGGCCACCCTGTGCCCGGGAGCGCTGTCCAAACGCTCCTGGCAGCCTTGGGACTGTGCCCATTTTCTGGGGAGCCTGTTCAGTGCCCCAGCACCCACCGGGGGAAGAACCTTTCCCAAATACGCGACCTAAGCCTCTCCCGACACAAAGCCAGCCGTTCCCTTGGCTCCTGTCCCTGCTCACAGAGAGAGAGATCGGAGCTGCCCCTCCACTGCCCCTCGGGAGAATGTTGAAGACCACAGTGAGGTCTCCTCCAGGCTGAACACACAAAGTGACCTCTGCCACTCCTCATAAGTTTCCATCTAGACCTTTCCCCATCCTTGTGGCCTCCTTTGTACACTCTTCTAAAAGCTAAGTATCTTTTTTATATTGTGGTGCCCAAAACTGCTCAAAACATTCGAGGCGAGAACAGCCCAGTGCAGAGCACAGCAGAACAATCCCCCCCCGGCCTGGCTGGTGATGCTGTGCCCGGTGCCCCCAGGACAGCCCTGGTCCCTCTGCAGGAGGAGCCACCTGGGCAGCTGAGGGAGCACCTACAGGAGTCAGCCCCATCAAAACCAACTTGCCAAGCCACTGGACTGAAATGGGTTTATAGCAATGTACACCAGCCCAGGATTCAGCCTCCTTTTTGCTGGCCAAATGCTGAAAATAAATGAAAGCAAGGTAAGAACTGATCGTGACTAACTGCGTATAGGCAGGGTATTAAAGGATACTCCTGTATATAATGTTCTGCTTAAACCCAAAATGTACATCGTGTGGTCTTCCAAAGCTTAGGCTATCCTAATAGGAAATATCCACAGACCTCTACTACTCTGCCACAGCTGGAAATAATGGTCAGTGTGGAAAGATGAGACTGAAGACACTGAGATGAGTGTGAAGACACTTCAGTTCTCCCCAAATACAGCTCTGATTTTGGTGTGTTTCAGCATTTTATCGCATGATGAAAGATGGTGGCCACATTCAGAGGTGGCCTTTGCTGAAGGCTTTAGTGTCTGGAAGCACAGTGTGGAATTTCAACTCCTAAAACAGTTCAGCTTTAAACATTCCACAACCTTTACAGCAAAGCATGGAGACATCACCTTTGTGCATGTGACCCCATTCAAAAGGATCCCATGCAAAAGGATCACAAAATGCTGCTAAAAAGAAAGACTTAAAGCGGTCTTGTTTTGGAAGATCTATCAGAGGATTAGTAGCGGCAGCAACACAGTCAGCTCTGCAGTGGAACCAGTCTTTGCATCAGAGAGGCAAAGCTCTTGTTCTGAAATGGGCTAAGCAACACCAACTTCTCCTCATCCCAGCTCTGTAATCAGGGCAAATCCCCAGTCTAAACAAGGCCGAGAGATAACAAACTGGTCCTTCAGTAGGGACTTATTTGTGTACAGACAATCGTACCCTGCCTTTCTCACAATCCACCTCCTCCTCAGCTTTTGCATAGGGAGCACTGGAATCCTCCCCCAGTGAGGCCATTCCTGTCCTGAACTCCAGAGGAGGACAATCTCCCAGTGACAGCTTCTACTTGGCTCCTGGTCATTACCTTGTGATTTCAAAAAAAAGAGCAAAACAAAAAACTGAATGCGGCTGTCACGGTGTGTCCACAGCTGATTTAATACATAAAGGCCTGATCATGCAAATATGAAGCCCACTAAGCAGTACCAATTTGGTAAGGCTTGGGCCTAAGATGCCACCAGTTTCCAAAAGAAATTGAAAGTGCAAAACCTGGCCACATGTCAAATCCTTGCACTGTGAAATTTGGCCTTCGTGTGAGGACAGATGGCATGATTCACCCATTTACCTTTTAATCACTCTGAGCAAATAAATCTTTTCCGGCATTTCCAGCTCTTAACATTGAAAAGAAAGACTTGGACAAAAATTCAGGAAGTCGAATTACAGAAATCCCAAATGCAGTATCTATAAACATCTATTTTTTTTCCCCCCTCATAACCAACATTCATTCACTGGAATGTTTTAATGGAAGAAATGCAGAAACACATGTAAACAGCTCATTAACATCCTAAAACCTTACAGTTTGAAACGCCAAAGAAAAAAAAAAAAGGCAGTGGAGAAGCAACTACTGAAAGCCACATTTGCTGGATGCTGTGGGGCAGCGTTGTAAGGGAAATGCACAGCTAGAGCGAGGGAAAGAGTTATAAAATATGCTTCAGTCACACATCCTGTCTCCCTCCCACACGCTCAAAGAAAATATGGGAGTAAAGAGAGGAGGCAGAGTCATCAGGAAAGCACAACTATTGCTTCATGCAGGCACTGGGGAGCAGCGAGCCTTGCCCGAGGCGTGTTAACCTCGGCTGTTCTGCTGCCTATTCCAGGAGCACTGCTCATGTTCAACCCACACAACTGGAGATACCAGCCTTATCGGGACTGCAAAAGAACAAAGCTGCATGAAATCCAAACTCTCTTCCTTAAAATACTCTCCCCCTGTATCCTCCCTTCACCCAGCTCCCCGCCCAGCCCGGTGCTCAGGAGCTCCAGCACACATCTGAAAGGCTGCCAGCGGAGGAAGCGAGCAGTTTCCATACACACATCACGCCACAATGTGGGAATTCAGGAAACAACACAAGAAAGGGGTTCCTAATAACTGTTCCAGCCTGCTCGGGCCAATTTATGCAATCACACAAAGGTCACGGTGGTTGTGCTAAAAAGCACAAAAGATAAGCGCTACAACGGCAACTAATTCAAAGCAGGGATTGGAATCCCGGGCTTAGGAAAACCTGGGGTTGCTCCACCTACAATTTTTTAAGAGGTTGTCCTTCACATTCTTTAAAATTCCTCCATCTTAAAAGTTCCTCCCTCCAGGACTAGCTGTAACTCTGCCGCCCTTTGTCCGCAGCAGCTGGAGCTCAGGAAGCTGCTGATATTATCCCTCCTGTACAGACACACCACAGCTCAGCTCAGCATCCACTCAGCACAGCGCACGGGGGCCTGAATTAATTTCCGTGCATCTCTGATCTCGGGCCAGTTTAACAGAGCTTTTCTTCTTGCACATAAAAATAAAGCGTTAGCAGGGCTCAGAAGTGGCATTTAACTCTTGAGGCCAGACAGAACGTCCCCACAAAAGTGAGGGGTTCTTTGTCTATAAAATACATGATTGGGCAAAATAATGACCCCACAGTAAACAAACAGTAATACAAAGAAACGGTAAAAAAAACTAAAAAGGGGAGCGGAGGACGTTTGTCAGGAATGTTAGCAGGAGCAAGGAAGAGGAATTTCTGAAAAGGGAGAGTGTATTTCTTGTCATAGAAGCCAAAGTCAGAATCCCAGAATGGTTTGGATTGGAAGGGACCTTAAAGCTCATCTCCTTCCATCCCCCTGCCATGGGCAGTGACACCTTCCACTATCCCAGGGTGCTCCAAGCTCCATCCAACCTGGCCTTGGACACTTCCAGGTCAGTTTGACAGATACTCATCCAAGAAAAGGAATTAAGTGAACAAACACGTTTGGGAATACAGATCAGAACAAGACTAAAAGATTTCAAAACCTTGTAAAAATCACAAGATGTGTGGTGAAAGCACCAAGGTACCGGAAGGTCGAGTGGCTGGTCCAAAGTCAGGCTGGGATTTCAGTCTGCACTTGCAGAGGCCCTGCCTTGCTGCCCACATGTACAGTGAGGACATGCAGTACTGCAGCTTTTGCTGCTGTTTTACTACCTGGTTTCAGCACCCAGCACCTTCAGGGTGGCCATGGCTATCTTTAAGTCATATGCAGAGGATTTGGTGTTGCTGCCACATCCAGCCCTGAGCTCTAACAGGGCCTGAAAGGTGCCCTCAGGTCCTGCTGTTGGGTACGGCTGGAGAGCAACTACAATTTCTGAAGGGAAACAGAATCAGACAGACAAGAGATTGAGGCATGAATTACATGAGTTATTATTCACCAAGATGGCAAGAACAGCTATTCACAGATCAAGAGCACCAGAAATTACCACCATCAAACTTGACATGCGTGGAATTGCTAGAAAAATTCAATTTCCAAAACACACAAGCAGGAACAGTTACACTCTACTTATTCCTTCACTAAGTAACTGCTGTGTCTTTCGACACAAGTGTATTATTTTACCAATTCTACACAATAAAACTTTGATGACCATATAACTTCTGGGAGGGAAGTAACTGATACAGAAACCTCTGCAAAGCCAACTTCATGTCCTGTCTCTACCGTGATTTACACTGTAACACAGCCCCAGCTCATCTAAGATTTTTCATGCTACTTCATGTGAAGAGTTTTAAAAGTCTGTCAGTCTGGGAGGTGCCTCTAATGGATTGTAACTCAAGTGCAGCGTGGTTCCTGGGGTGAAGAAAAGGCCTGCAAGGAAGGGGGAGAAAAGGAACAGCTTACCACAGTGAAATGTAATATAGAGGTCAGCAGTGACATGTCACCCGTGAGTTGATTGATCAGGTACCACCTGTAAGGAGAATTATTCTAACTGCTGAACCTTGGCCCCTCTCTGTGCAGAACTGCAGAAGAGAGCTGTGTATCCAGGAGAGAGGTAAACAACTGCCAACTATGGAAAAACAAATGTTTCAGCTTTGCCCTAAACGCATTCATACCTCAGTGCCCTACAGTTAAATGTAGTTTGGGCAAAATAAGGTTACTCTGGACAAAATGATTTTCTTACAAAACACTGTTCTTCTCCCAAAGATGGACCTGTAAGCCTTTAAGTGATGTCTATTATATGTTAACAACCCTGATGTAGGAAAGTTGACCATCCCTTGCTTCTCTGCACTCTTACCTCTCAAGTCTCTTCAAAAAGAGATGTGTCTTTAAAATCTGCTGGAATTAATTGAAAGATTCCCTCAACTTCCAGTGGATTTGGACCAGAGTAAACTGTAAGAATAAGGCATGGAGGCACTGAACTTCAGCACAGTATTTGTTTACTCTCAAGGACTAAAGATTGTGTGAAATTACAAGTGAACAAGATGTACAGCAGGTTGTGCAGCAAAAACCAGACTTGCTAATCCTGATATTTCAATGACTATAAAGCCTAAGAGGGGACAACCATGGCTGATTTGACACCAAAAAGCCCAACCTCTTAAAAGCCTCCAGGCCTTAAAATGGTGCAGCTGTATTGATAAATACTATAGGGATGGGGACAGGGGGTGATCTTTGATTTAAAGCTCTTGCAACTAATTTTTAGTGCTGATGTCAGAAGCAGACTCAAAACTGAGAAATGAAAGAGGCCCAGCCAACAGAATTTCTCTGGCTGGAAGCAACTTTGCATTGCCTGGGAAGGGTAAAGGCATGGTCTCAGTGAAGCAGTGAGTGCCATGTGCATGCAAGAGCTCTGCTAATTGCAGGAGCAGAACCATCTTCCCCTGCTTACAGAAAAGCTCTACTGAAGAGTAACCAGCTTATTCTGAACATGAAATTAAAGAAGAGAAATGAAAGGAAAAAATATTGTTAGGTACAAAATACATATTGAAGGAAAATAGATTAATTTCTCTTAAATAACTGCTTCAAAAAGTGCCATTTAGAATTTTTATGAATACATAGATGTGCTGCTAAAAACAGTCTTTCCCCTGTACTAAGCTACAAAAAGACTGATAATTAGAGAGAGCAAGATATCAGCAAGATATCAAGTTACAGGTAATTAATTAACATTTCATTTTCATGTAATTGAAAAACTAAAAATAGAATTGTGGAACAAAGTCTGATTAGATTTTACAATCAATTTCTGGTGCCATATTCTGGAAGAACACCAGCACTCTCTGCTGGTGATCTTTGTTCAACAGTTATCGAGAGAAAAATGAGGGATGAAAGTGCATTATGTGCTTGATATGAAATGCCATTTTTGCTTTAAATTGATGATTAATTAGATCCCTAACAATTTGGCAAACAGCACCTCTAGGAGCTAGCTATGCTTCTGGAAAAAACACAGTCATTACTAAGAACTGCATTTACTCTGGGCAATCATCACTCACTGGAATATATTTCACTGTCTCAAATAAACATCTGATGTAAATGCTTTTCTCAGCAGAAAGCACTTCTGTGGTGCTGCCACACAAAGACAAGCTGGTGTGAGAAATTCCCGTGATGCCAAATCCCTTGGCTCCACCCTGACTTTCCATCAATTTTTGGGCTATGCCAAGAAAAACAGCTCTCCTTAAAAAAGTCCTAGCACAGCTCCAACACCTTCCCCAACGGGAGCCACAGTGGGAATGCTGCTGCTTTTTCATCAAAGCAAACCTGCTCCCAGCCCTGTCTCTGTTCCACCCTTCGCCCGGAAGCTGGAAAAGCGCTGATCCCCTCTCCCCAGGATGCACCCAAGCCGTGTCTCCTGGACTCCCTCACACACCTGAGCTAGAGCTTGCACAGGGACAAAGAGGCAGCAAAAATAACCCCCAAGGCAAGCACCTCGGTGCCAGCCATCCCAGCTCCCAAACTGTGCTCGGACCAGACACCAGGAAGAAGGGTTAGAAACTGGCAAATTGAATCCATGTGCAGCTCATGGAAGTGTGGGAAACAAAAGAGACAATGTTAAGGACAGAGTATTCATTAGCAAAGGGCTCAAGTTTCTTGGCTTCTGCCATCTGCTTCCCAAAGGCCATTTTTCAAGGTAGCTTTTTGTTCTTCAGTTTTGAATGTAGCTGAGGAAAGACATTCTACTCCTTCTTAGCTAATGAACTAAAGCTCAGTGCCTGTTCAATGGCTTAAAATATTTTGTCTTTTTAATTCACTGGGGAGAAGGGAATGCAATGTCAGAGCTGGGCTGTTTCTTCTGGGATTTGGATCAAATTTTTACCTGACACAGCTGACCCAAAAAACCTCAGACATCTCCATAAATATTCATTTACACTATGGTATTAAATACATAAAGAAATCCTGTGTTCACAAAAAAAAATACACGAGACTGCATAATTCTGTATATATATATACACACACATATATATATATTATGTGTAGCAAGATATACAGCCCTTTTGACTATTTTCCTTTATGAAGTAAAAATTGGGAAGAACAGCACCTGAATTAGAGAAACAGCTCAGAGCCCTAAAAAGAACACACTCTGTGGTAAAAATAAGTGAGTTTTAACATAGTTGTAAGTCAAAGTCAGGAATAATTGTTCTAACACATTCTGCTCCTGACAAATCTTGAATTTAGAAGAGCTTCGCATCTGCTGAGAGTCCCAAGGAACTTCTTAAGCATTCAGGGATCACTGACACTTGGCAGAGTGGGACAGAGTGACAGCCAAATGCCAAGCACAGCCCTGAAACACTGCATGAGTAACAGACATTCCTGCCTAAGGGGGCAGAGCAAGTTTCCCACTGCAGAGAAGGACAAGAGTTTTCAAACCTGAAGTTTTCTACTCTTCAAGGAATTTAATATTGTGGACATGACAGGATCCAGCCAGAGACCAGAGATCACCAAGGGATGAGAAAATGCTAAAAGCCTTGAGAACCTGAGCACCTATAGGAAATTAACATGATTACTTTTTTAATATTATTAACTATACATGCCAGACTCCTCTTAAATATTCCCTTCCCACATTCCTACCCACACCTTTACCTTTGTGCCATAGGAATTCCGCATTCAGCTCTGCCCCTTGATCATTAATGCAGACTCCTGAGCTTCAGACTTCAAAGCAAGGCAGGATGAAGAGTCATAGGCTCAGGACAGGGACAGCATCAAACCCTCCCTGTGCAGGAACCTCCACCTTGTGTTCGACTCCACAAACATCTCCTTCTATCAGGACTGGGAAATTCAGGGATTTATGTGGAGCTTCCCATAGATTAAGTTAATAAGGGTGCCTCATCTCCTTCCAAACACTGGTAAATGAAAGGAAATGGGAATGTCTCCTGGGGTAGAGGAAAGAAAGATGCGAGTGCTCTACAAATGTGCAAGGGAAGAAACCAAAGGCTTCATTGTGTGGAAATGCACTTCTCCAGGAAAGCTCTTCTCTTCTCCCTCTGCTAAGCAGCACATGAAAATGTTCTTAGGGAACCCATCATCACCTACAACCCTGGCGGTGGTTTAGTTTTTTTTCCTGACTTTTCTATTTTCCCTTCTCACCCTCCCTCACCCTGCTGCTCAAAATGCCTGCACTCCCAGCTTCCTCATTTCTGCAGGTCCTCCCCTGCCACGTGCAGCACACTCCCAGTACCACCAGCATTACTGGGAGCTCCAGGCGCGCCTCACTACTCAGAGCTTCCAGCAAGGAGACTGACCTACAGTTAACACGATACAAATGAAGAAATTACAGCACAGCTATATTAAGATACAGGTCTGTCCAAGACCTAAAGGACTTTGGGACTCATTTCAATGTAACTTGCAGTCAGCATCCCTTTGAGTTACATTTGAAAATTACACCAACTTGGCCAAGATTAAGCCCCATCAGGTTCAGGCAGAAAGGCAGTCTGGGATTTTCAGCTTTATTTGTAGCTGCTCTTATATCACCAACTTTCAAGGAAATTACACAACACAAGACTAATACAGGTGCAGTTCCTTCCTGTGGTAAGAAAAGTGGTAGCACTTAGCACTTAGCAGTTCCTTCCTTTAGTGGTAAGAAAGCTGCTAGAGATCACCAGACTCAGGAATTTTCATTGACAACATGGTCTACAGCTGCTCTGAGTTAGACATTGCAATGGTACAGTGGGAGAAGGTGTTGTAGAGACACACACTGCTCTCATCAGCCTCGTGATCCCTCATGAACACTGTGCTAAAGTGATGGTAGATGGTGTTACAGAACAGAGATTTACTTGCTGAGAAAGTGAACTGCAAAGCCAAACTCAGAAATTTCTCTGCCTAACGAGAAGGTTGCAATTAGGTCATTGCTGAGCACTGGGTAAGCAAAGATCAGAGCAAAAACATTCCCACAGAATAACTCAGATGTGACAGCAGGTACTTGGAATGAGAACAAGGATTTCATCCACGTAGTCCTGCTGCTGAATTATGTGGATAAACAGTTATCCTGATGTAGTCAGCCCCCAGCGGGACACGCAGGTGTTGGGATACACAGACCCAGTTTAGCACAAGCAAACTAAATTCCCAAACAGGAAAGCCTATGTCCGACTTTGATGAAATCTGACAGAGCTCAGAGCAAGTTTTAGGTCAGAATTCTATTTGGGTAGTGGATGAACTGGATGCAGGCCACAACCATTTTTTGTATCTCCTGGACTCCAGTTTGAGCAGCGCTTCTTATTCCTGAACCCTATTTCTGCTGAAATACTCCATCGGTTATATGCCCAACCCTCCTCATCTCAGGCTGGATATTTTGGTGAACACAAGACCTTTATTCAAACGCCAAGGAACTTCAATAGAACACTCTGCAGGCTGCTTTTGGTCAGTGAGACTCCCTCCCTTGGATTCTGCACATGGAATTACCTGTCCTTGGGGCAGACAGGCCAGGAGAGGGGAGATTTGTGGGTTAATGGGATACTGTTCTAATCGGGGAGATTAGGTTACAAGGCCATGCATTTGGACACTGCCTTCTTCAGTGTGGCACTTCAGTTTACAATTGGGGATTTCTCCTAATTAGATTGTACTTTTAATTATTTATGGCCTGTATTATCTGCAGAAGCTGCCCAAAACCTAAGCCTTAATAAGGATTATCAGTATAATCATATTTTTCCCTCTTTTGTAAAGCACCTTGAGACTTGCTGATGAGAAATGCTAGGATGTGATTAGGTGCTTAATGAAAAGTTATCATTAGAAAGTGTAATAAAAATGAAAAATTAAGTAAATGGAATTTTCTACTTTATACTGCATTGGAGCTGAATTAAGAATCATTTATCAGAGGCGATGCTGAAAATTTTGACCTGAAAACTGAGTGGAGATCTTCTTTATGTTATGATGGGAGAGTGCAGGTGAGGATGCCAAGGACCAGAGTCAGGGCCTGGATGTTGTGAGAAGTCTAAACAGCCCCCAGGAGCCTGAAATATGGAAGTGCTGGGCTATCCCACCACGTGCAGCCAGCCCTTGGCTGGCGCCAGCACCAACAGAAGCACTGGGTGTTCAACATCACCCCAGTTCCCGTGTCCACCACAGCTCCTCCACGCTGAAGATTTGGCTTTCCAGCCCTCGCCTTCCCCAAAAAAGTACCCTGGAATTGAGGCAGGTGGGTTTCGAGCTGCTTAGACCATGTAGCAGAAGTCTCGGGGAATATTTATGGCCCTGCCTGACTCAGTCTCTGAATGAAGTCCACAATCCCTCAGAGCGTACCGGAGATGGCCGAACCAAGGCACGGACGCAAAGCTTTTAACCCTTTGAGGATTATCACCCTCCAAATTTGCTCTCTCGGAGATCAAAGTAGGAGGATTTGGAGACGCTTCTGTTAAATTCAGAGCTGGGGCAGGTGCGGGTGAGCTCCTGCGGGTGCCTGGGGCCGGCGGGAGGAGAAGGGCAGAGCAGGGACCACGTCTGGCGGCTGGGGCAGAGGCTGCGGGTACCAAAACCTCCCCGCCGCCACCTGGACCTGACAATGGAGCCGGGGAGGGGCCGCACAGAGGAGCAGGCAAAGCTCCCCCACACCCCGAGCCTCGCCACCTCCCCGCGCCCAGCCTCCCTCAGAGCCCCCGAACTGCGCGGGCTGAGCCCCAGGACCGCCCCACACCGCCCGGGGAAGGAGGAGGAGGAGGAGATCCCCGCGAGGGCAGCGGGAACACCCGGCAGCCCTGCCCCGCCTCGGGGGGCCCGTCCCGGGCGGTGCTCGAGGGGACAGCGCCGGCCTTTCCCCGCGCCGGGCGCCGGCCTCGCCCCGC